>CABFOW010000295.1:214474-301528 GCA_902141385.1 Timema californicum
TAGGTCCTTATTAAAGTCATCAGAGAAAGACCCAACGTTGTTTCTGTAAGTCTTTTTTTAGCAAATCAAAGCTTATCTTAAACATTGTTAAATTATTTGAATTTATTTTTATCTGTGTGTCTGATTACCAGAAATCAAAGTTTGAATGTATATTTGATTTAATATAATTTACATATAATTAACCATAAACATGACTTAAAAACAACTATGGCCGTCAATAATTCAATGATGGTCGAGAGAGCTTGGGAAAACAGTTGAACGAGTGCTGCACAAAGCACGTATGTTTGTGTACTCTTCCGATGGTACTGCCTTAATTATTTGTTTCCTCTCTAGTACCCACCCAACCCCCGGTCCAATTTACTCCACCCAATCAACAGATTGACCCTGATCAGGTGACAATGGACTGTTGGCATACATCGCTACAAGACTTGACTTTTGATCTGAGTAAATAGAAAACCTAATGAGGAGAGCAATTATTTATTTAGATTCATTGTGAATATTAAAATCATTTTTACTATTTTATTTTAACTTTTAAACACCATCATACAAAGTACTGTTTTTTTACCTTTTCTACTTTTATTATTTTTACTTTTGTTTAAGCAGCGCGTCTTACTACCCATTCGCGTTATACGCTCTTTTCCTTATTATGTAATTAAAATCACGCCCTTGAGGAAAAATTGGTAAAGCCAGGAAAACACATAACTTTATTGTTACTAAAAAAACAGGGAGAACACGTGGAGTCTCACAACAAAAACCAATTTAAGTGCTTGAATTTATGAATTTGAGATATTTAACTGCAAGCTTTAAATAATAGACCTTTGAACCAAAAAACTAATCGCCTTGCTCAGAAAACATGTACTATCTCTCCTCTAAACCCCCCCCCCTCACCTATAAAATACTGGGTTGCGTAGCGGCTATATAAATGTATTTGTCAAGCGAGAATAATCTTGACCTAAACACCAACTATACACACTACTTCACACTAGTACATTTTATGAAACATTAAAGATAATTTCTCTATCAATCTAATTTGTCTAAAACAATTAAGTACCTTCTGGAAAACTTAGAAAACATCGAAAATATTGTATTAATAAATTAGTGTCAACCTTGGTCCATTAAAACTATGATATACTATTAATCGATGAGTTTCAACCTTCGAGACCTTTGACTCGGTTATTTTGTCATAATCTAGCACATTATTCTAAATCCACAGGGATTAGATGTAAAACTTGTGACCTGAGGTTTATCAATGTGAAGATAATATCAAAATGTGTACGTCTATAAGTGAAATTTCATAGCACTAAACAGCCACTTTACTATACTGTATTAAATTAAGTTAAAATATTTAGCAATGTGATTTGTGCATTTTTGGTCAAACTTGGTACATAAATAATCCACTAATAATACTATATTAATTTTTTTTTCAAACTTGGTACATATATAATACACTAATTAGACTATATATATAATCTTATTAGTGGATTGTATGGATACAAGCGTAGTCCTCCCCAATGAAATAGGGATAGTTTTGCTCCTTTGGTTCAAATCGCCCGTGTCCAACAATTCAAAAAGTTACATTTATTTGTAATGTTTGGCACTCTTAAGGTATCATCAATAATTTAACTTCATTTATAAACATATTAACCCTTTTAAAAGACTAGACAAGCCACATTGAAAGAAAATGTTATATTAAACTAAATTGTTATATTGAACGAAAAGGTTATACTAAAATAAGAGGTTATATTTAGAAGACAATATTCGAAAAGTACACTGTAGACCAAAAACAGTGATTAAAAACTCAACATATTTTTCCCAAACTTCACATACAGTCGCACAACAGTATTGGTAGGATTACCAATGACAGTTGGTGAGTGTATACTGTACTACTACAACATAAACAGAATTAAATATTACTTTCAAGCTATGTACAACACAGATTTAACGGTGGTGGAGAGATCAGGATTTGAATCACGGCCGAATTTACTGATGGTGTTTTGTATTAACTAGTTTCCCTGTCTCATACACAAATTTGGATATATTTCCTTTAAATCATAGATACCTCATCCACACTACCGAATTACTCGTAAATGCAGATAACCCGAATTTTTTTAGTAAGACGTTGGGCAGAGATAATAAGACTTATCAAGTAATTTTTTTTAATATAATAAAACAAAATAGAGAAAATTTCTTAACTGGGCAATAATTAGAGTACTTGATTAATCATAACTTATTCTGAAGATGAAATAATTTATTTTAAAAAGATTAAAACATACTATTTCCTTTGTCCATATATAGGTATTTCAATTATAAATTTACGTTTTAAAATACGATATAATAGCAATTTATCATTCTAAATTGTCTCTCCATCCGCTGTCCTTCATTCACTGTTAATAAATTTTCGCTTTACATTACTTTATATATTTAAATTATTGACAATGCGATGAGTTACAGAAATGTTTGTTAGCGATATTTTAACGCTAATGAGTGTATTTTAAATAACCCACCAATAATTATTGTAAACAAAACAGAACAAACCAAGCTTCTCATTTTTTTTTAATTATTATAAATCCCCCACAGTTAAGAACGTAAACATATTACTCATTAAAGTAATTTTTTAATTCTATATTTTTGGTTGGTTTTATTTAGATAGCTTTAATGATTTTGATTTTAATCAGTCTGTTTCACTGTATCAACTTAATGTATCCATTTGATAATTAAATTTAATGTTTAGCATTGATTTTTTTTTTCAGTGCTTGTTTTTTATAGGTCTTGCGACAGTCAGCGCAGATATAAAGACAGTTGAATTATTATTATTATTATTTATTTACTATCTGCGAATGGACTGTTTTACTCGGTTAGAAAATGCATCTTTACGACATTAAAAGGGGCGTTCAAGTATTACGTATGCATCTTAGGGAGATAAAGGGGTTCATGCTTTGCTTACTTTTGCTGAGAAGAGGTAAAAGGGGGGTGGTGATCAGAACCATGCTTACGTAAGACAGAGAAAGACGGGAAAGAATGGTGAAGTGACCCAGTCACCCTAAATGGACATACAATAATTAAAAGTGTCAAAACGTGAATTCAAGGATCTTGGTCAGCAAATTAAAAATTGTTTAGAATTTTTTATAGCTATGTAATTTTTTTAACACCACGTCTTAGTACCTGTTCAGACTATACGCATGTATATTAATTAATCTAATGAGTTAGGGGTGAGAAAGATTGAATTTAGAGTAAGTGTACCCACACTTACGTGGAGGGAAAATGGAAAACAATTTTTGTAAAACCAACCTCAGTACACCCAACTAGGATTCAAACCCTACTCTCACTGTAATAACATGAGAGTGAGGCCTTAGACCACGCGATCACCAAAGCAGGTAGTTATAGGAATTCATGTACTCACTAACTCACTAATAAAACTTTTATTTAATAATTTAAATTAATTGTAAATTAAAATTGGTTTTAATTTTAACCCATATATTACCATAAATATAAATTCTTTTTACAAAAGTGTTTATTGTAAATTATTCCACACCCTTAAGTTACACTTCTACGTTAATACTTACCAGCAATTTATAAATTGCCTGGAAAATAATAAAATAGTTATTTTTTTGAACAAACTACATACAAATAGTCGACAAATAATATAACGTGAGAAAAAGGGGTAGAGTTCGGATATTACCTTATGATTGCTTATAATAGGTTTGAGGGGGTCCAAAATTGCCAAAAATATGCTTACGTAATACTTGAAAGCCCCCAAAGGGCACATATTGATGGGGAATCATGGATATCTTTTTATCATCTCAAACTAGTCATCATGCATTTCCTGTCTTCAAGCTCGTAATATATCATGCAAAAGTTAAAATAAAAAACAGCTCCTTATCTTCACTTTTACTTTCAAACGTATGAACAATATCAGTTTTCTGAATCTATTTGTTTTAAAACTAGCCACACTAGTAGTCACGTGGTCAAAGGAGTCAGGCTTACGTCACACAAAAAACTAGAAATAAACAACTGAGGTGATTTTTTACCAGTATTCCTAAGTAATTATCTGTATAACAAATTTCTTATTTTTATATTCCTTGTTTTTGGAGCTACGCACGCCTGTGATTACGTGGTTTAAGATGTCAGGTTCTCAATATGTATAAAAGTACAAACCGTGATTAGCTTAGTTGCGTAATATCATATAAAATAAATCTACGTTTTCTGTTTGTTTTGTTTATATCCCTGGATCGTTCAAGTATTACGTTGTGGAATGCATCAGGCTTCCCTTTGGTGTAGATAAATAAAAATACTCCCAAGGTGAAAGTGCAGTTATAATGTTATGAATATAAAATCGTGATAGTTTCGAGTATAATAGTTTACATAATAAGCAGAAGAAAAGTCTGCCCCAGAGCGCTTGATTCTTAATTGAGATTCTGAGACCCATTACGATGGCCACTCAATATAAATTGCAAGCCCATTTGTTCCTGTTTGTCGGTGTCGGGGATGCCAGGGTTCAAATCCTGGCCGAGTATACTGAGAGTATTTTCCCTAAATAGTTTAACACTTTCTATTATCAAACAAATGCTGGTACAGTTACTTTAAAAGTCTACTGTCCATATTCTGATCTCATATCATGCGGAATTAATTGGATTAAGGGATATCATGAACATCCACGATATGAACTGAGGACAAAAGAGTTTTGGCCAACTGGGAACGGCGTATATGAAGGAAACAGATTTCACGGTAATAGTCGAAATGATGGCTTGGAAAGTCTACCACAATCACCATAAGGTAGGCAAAGTGGCAGTATGTGGGGGTCAAAGTCAACCACCTTGGTCCAAACCACAACAAAGAACCAACAATAATAATGGCATATGGAGGGGGCAGGTTGGACCCAGGAACACCCACCACAAAGAGGACCAAAACACGTGAGGGTTGTCCAAGCTCACGTTCATGGTTCCTATGAAGTCGAGGAATTATTAAAGCATCCAGAAGGAGGTGACACCCTTGATCTGACAGCAAGATCATGGACGACGCAAAATAACGAGTAAAGACGTTTCCCAGAGGTCCTGGAGGGACGGAGGAAAGGAAAGAATGGACACAAGCAGAGGGAAATAAAATCCCAAGAAGGGTCCGGAAGAAGAAATTAAAAATATATTATGTGAATTTCACAGAAATTGAAGTGGATACTATCCGACGATCAGTGAAAAAAAAATCGACGCCATCACATAAAAACTCGTGTAAGTACAGCTGGGGAATACCAAATATTGGGGCGGGGTCAATTAAAGGTGGCAATTACTAAGTCAAAATCGGGACCTCACATTCAAAGGGTCATGCCAAGAACGTATCGATGATTGGCTGGAAATATACGTGGAAAGTGACGCCGCCGCAGAGTGAAAGGGTACCATAATCTCAAAGGACCGATAAATCGAGAAAGTGACGAGTCAAGAAGGAGTGACGCCTATAATCCGGGGCAAGACGCGAACAACTTCAAGGAAATCAAAGCTGAAAGCAAGTTTGTCAGAATCGACACTGAAATCAAGACAAGTGAGACGCACCGAAAAGTATGTATCTACAAATCAAGGCGGGAACGGCGTCACAGGAACGGATGCCTTATTTTTCACAGAAGGAAGCGGGCGACGCTCAATGTTTGAAGTAGTTCTTGGCCAGGGAAGAGACCCAGCCAATATATTTTAGAAAGGAAGGATAGACGCCAGGGAAGAAGAAGCTTGTTCATCACAGAAGCAAACAAGTGACACCCAGTATCGGAGATAGTACTTGATGAGGGGAGGAACCCAACCGACGGACTTGAAAATATCTAAATTAGAGCAGGACGTATTTGGGGTGCCAGCTAATCACTTTCCTTGCGGAAGGAAAGAGACATTTTAAAACCAGCAATAAGGGGATATTGGCTTACAGCATACCCTCATTGAAGTCCACACACACACACACAAAAAACTCTCTGTAAGTTGCATGGTCTAATTAGCTCAGTGTAAGAGAAAGTATTGATATGTCGGCAGGTGACCTGGCGGTCTAGGGGTAAGGTGTCAGACTTCTATGCTGGAGGCAGGGGTTCAATCCTCGGTCCCGGCAAAGATTTATCTGATAACCAAACTCTTCCGTCACCTCTGACAGGACATCTTGTGAATGTGGGGAATGCCAGGCCTCCACCGTGGTTCGGATTCCACGTTAAACTGTAGGTCCTCCATTTCATCTCATAATCACCCTACCATTACACATTAGCGTAAGTGCGTATAACCCGAACGGGTAGTAAGACGCGGTGCTAATAATAATAATAATAATAATAAATATGTCGGCCATCTTAAGAGCAGGGTTGAATGTCATACAAAATTTGATCACACACAATATTAAGTTAATTGAATTGTATTAGTAAAAAAGCATATGCATTCACCACTGCTAATTTATACCTTTATTATATCGGTCATCAAATACACGAAATGATGTTTTATGTATTGAAATACTGTAAATCCACGAAATTCAAAGGTACTTTTAATATAACCCAGATGTGTCCAGATAGGTAGTCTAACCGCGCCACGAGAGCTTGGAGCTAGCAGAAATAGGTTCGATCCCAACTGAGTATAAATAACTGTGTGTTTCAATGTAGTTATATATATATATATATATATATAATATATTAAAGTAAATTAAATAAAGACATAATTTATGTGCAGTGTAAGCATAAAATTTGAATAAATTGCATATGTAGCGGCACGTTATAATTTAAAAGTAAATGTTACATAAAAATAAAAGGCTGCTAAACATATATTTTGAAAAATATAGTTTTTGTGACGTAATGGACCATAACAGTGAACAAGCTTTCTAAGGATAGAAAACTATCCAACATATCTCTCTAAATATATAAAATCGAAAGCCCTGACTGACTGACTGACTCACTGACTCACTCACTCACTCACTCACTCACACTCTCATCACTAATTCTCACACTTCCTAAGAAGATATAGGGCTGAAATTTGACATATGTGTTCCTTATAAGCTAATTAGGAAGAGTAAAGATGTTTCAATTAGATGTTTATGACTAAGGTGGTGAAATCGGTGTGACTACCCTAATCAACAATATTGCTTTATAAACTATTTTTAAGCGCTTAGAATTTAATAATCCGATAGGTTTGTTCTAATAATTTCTTCAAAAAATTATATCAATTACTTTTAACCCCATAGATGCTTCTAAGGGGTGGAAACAAATTAATACAGACAATTAATTAAAATATGTAATTACGTTTTAATATGCAGTTCCAAGAGACGGTAGAAGTATTTAGTTTATATGTTGTTGAATTTTATGGTGTTTGTAGTGTCTGTGTGAGTGAGAGGGCCTGGCCCGGGGTGGTGTATGGTGTTGTGGAGTGGTGGGAGACCTGTCCGGCCGTGCTCAGTTGATAACGCCCCAGGCAGTAGTCAAGGGGGTCTGTCGAAAATAAAACTCCCCTATGAGAAACGATACATGATCACCTCCTCGCGGTGTTTCTCGGGTAGCGTTAAGAACCATGTCATTAAGCTTCAAACAAAAATTCCTCATTTTCATCCAAATATAAATAATAGCACAATATCCTGTTCGACGAACTAGTATTTAGCTAGTGTATTATATTTCTGAGAGTTATAAATATCCATAAACTTTCCTTCTGGACTAAAATAGAGGAAAAGTTAAGCGCTATTCCCATATGGATTTTGAGAATCAACTAAATAATATTATATGTATATATTAATCGCAAGTGTTTACAGTTCTAATTTTGTTAAATAAGGTACAAGAAAGTCAAAAATAATTAGAATGGAACTCAAAATAGATCTGTTAATTTGAATATGAAAATTTAAATGTGATATTTATTTTTGTTTAGTTATAAGTCATAGTTATTGGACAGTGAAATTTAATATTATTTAGTTGTTAAAATTGTGTTGTAGGATATTACCTTAAATATATATTAGGAATTTAAACGTTATGGCATATGTTAATAATATCGGCCAAGAAGGGAAAATAATTTAACTGCTAAGGACTCACGCGAAATAGATACAATGTATTGTTAAATGTATCATAATGGAAAAAGATTAAGAATAATTTATTATTAGTGATAATATGGTAGGATGTAATAAGCAATATGTTAAAAGCAAAATCGTGTTTTTATTATATGTAATAATAATAATTATTTAATGAGGAAAATGATTGTAACTGGTGGCGAGGGGATATTGAAATATAGTAAATTAAAGAAAAATAATCAAAATCAAAACATTGGGAAGTCAATGATTTCACACATAAGTGTAAAACATTTTGAGCTTTAACTATTTATCCACCTTCCCAAACCAGGATAACAGTATCAATTGTGAATCAAATAGCCAAAGATATTATTTATGCATTTTTAGTGAGGATTACTCCGTCTATATATCATATTCTGAAAATTGAAAAATGACACCTGGACATAGGAATCGAACCCGGGACCTTTGGCTTAGTACGCCAATGCTCTTACCACTGAGCAGAATATAAAGTTCGTTCACCTTAGGAATGGTTTTCTGAAAGGCCCTTTTCCCTACCAGAAATCTTTTATACAGTAGGCTATTGATAGGAAAGAATACCTTTTAGAGAGAAATTCCTACCGTGAATGGAGTAGTATCAATTGTGTTTTCTATATTTACAATCCTTACACAAAAAAAACTTAATTCGTGTCAGCCAGTAACTATCCCACTACTATTTAAATGATTCAGGCATATTTCAAGCTAGCTATGATTCGAACCAAGGACTTCCGACTAGGATACGCCGTGAGCGGTTAGACCCTTTGGCTTAATTTGTGTATGTGTATATCTATATAAGCAGTGGAAAAATTAAAAAAATTGTAGTAACATTTTTAATTATCTTTCTAAGTGAATTAATTTTAATTAAATATGAATTCACTTTTCTTAATCTAGCCAATATTAAAGAAACAAATCAGCCTTGAAGCTCATCCCAACAAATCTAACATACAATTGGTTTGTTGTACCTAAACTAACGTGTAATTAATTACATTCCATCCCAAGCTCAGCGTGAAACTTTTCGAATCATTTAAGTGGTAATGGTGGTAAGTAGCGCGTTCTACCGACTTTAATTCATACTACAGCCACTATTCTGGAAATCTAAGTAGTACTAACCCCCATTAACAAACAAAAAACCCAAGAAAACAATCAACCTACATTTAACAAAGAAGTTTGTTATGTGTGCAGAGTTTGGTTTTAAATTGGTAGGAACCCAAATCGGTGGAAGCATGGTCTAACGCGTCTCTTTTGTGTTTGACTTGATTTCCAGTGATGGGGAGATTGGGTCTGGAATCTCGGTCAGGTCTACTAAGGCTGGTTTAAAAAAATAGTTTTCCGCTATTTATCCATCCAAAAGTAGGTACATTTCATCAAAAATGCTATCTTCATCATCTCAATCTCACTAGTGTAATTAATGTATACTCATATTTATAGCCCAAACAGGTACTAAGACGTGGCGAAAAATAATTGAAGTTTTATTCTATGTGTCTTAAAAAATACTTTATGATTAAGGAATAGTTCTTTTCAAATTATTTGTGTACTTTACTGTATTTAAAATGTGATAAAAACGTTTGCAAGGTGGTATTAGAGTCTACAAGAATAAATGATTAGATAAGTATTATTAAGATAATAATATAACTTGCAATTTTTCAGTACCAGTCCCGGTCACAGAATATAGGGTGTTTGTTAGCTTAAACACAAACTCGATGTTCAGTAAAAAGTGGAGGAAGGGTTTGAGTTTCAAATATTATTATTATTATTAGCACCGCCTCTTACTACGGTGGAGGCCTGACATTCCACAGAGGCCTGGAATTCCACAAATTCACAAGTTGTTATTAATATACGTCTTGTCAGAGGTGAAGGAAGGGTTTGGCGATCAGATAAATCTGAACCCAGACTCCCAGCACAGAAGTCCGATACCTTACCCCTAGACCATCAGGTCATCAGTTTCGAATATTAGTTACCAAACTGGGTGAACTATGAGTTGTCCTCCTCATGTAATTTATCGTGATTTATCCCATCTTCTCCCCACACTAATCCGGGTAAATTTTTTTTATTAAAACATACCTCCTCATCATTACCACATATATTAAACCATCAATAATATTGGCTTTCAGACTTGAGGATGGAAAAAATATTATTCAGTGGAATGTTGAGGGGGAAAAAGTGACCACTAATGTTAAAAGCGTTAACTATATATGCACACCTATTACCATTTAAAATGTGTGCACTGCGTTTTACACCATAATATATATCAAGCGAGCTTGAATTGATTTATTACTATAAACAATGACGCTATCTTACACACTACACCATTGTGAGGCAAAACAAGATAAACCATTCACCTTTAGGGGGCAAATATAATAGATTGTATATATAAAATTAAATAAAAAGGACTTTTAATTTGTTGATTTTATCTCAGTAGTTTTGAAACCTTCCGGGATGAATATAAAGTGCATATGGAACTAAATAAATGCTAGTTTCACTTTGTTGAGTCAAATTCGGTAATTCTGAAATGATGGTACAGGAAACCAGTTAAACTGAGAAGCGTAGATTGAGAAAAAGTGTTCATAAACTAAATTATGTATTTATTTTAGTGTATTTTAATATGTATTTAAGTTTAAAAGAGAACTATATTCCTTTTGTAATATTAATAAAATAAATTATGTATTTAGTTCAGTGTATTTTAATATATATTTAAGTTTAAAATATAACTATATTCCTTTTGTAATATTAAAAATAAATTATATATTTAGTTCAGTGTATTTTAATATGTATTTAAGTTTAAAAGATAAACAATTTTCCTCTTTGTTATATTCATGAAATAAATTGTGTATTTATTTTAGTGTATTTTAATATGTATTTAAGCTTAAAATAGAACTATGTTCCTTTCTGTACTATCAGCTAAAACGCAAGGGAAAACACGATCTCACGAAAGTTTGTTTTCTCCTCCGTGTGCTGTATTCAGCGGTGAGTGCGTGTTTTGAGTCAACTTGAACAAAAATATTTAAAATATATATTCTGTGTGGTTGATGTTTTGAGGCAATTAAACTAATCCAAGTATATATTAGCTTGGTATTCACACTGATACATACATTTAAGTAGGATATTTCATAAGAGGAATAATAACTTACCAAATGGATCGAGAGCCGTACTTTCAACATGTTTCAACTATTTTATGAATTTATGGATGAAGAAAGTCTTGCTTTCGACAGGGAAAGGCTCCAGGGCATGGTTGAAGTGACAATTCCTGAAGCTACAAACAGGGTTTCAAGACATATTTCCGCAAGCCGGGGGATCCTAAAACTGGCTGCGTGTGCGTACAAGATCTTTTTACTTCTCATACAAACAATAAATTGTCGGCAGCAGAAGAATATGAGCTGCTTGAACTGACAGCAGATTTGGGTCTTCAGTCATCGTTTCTGGAGGAGTGCTCACCTGCTTTTTGGATTGTTGCCAGAGAAGAATAAAAGAGCAGATTCTCCTTTCTTTGGTTCATCTTAAATGTAGAGATAACTTCCTTACTGTATTATATTTATATATAAAAATAGTCAAATATCGAAAATCGATATTCATGCTCTCTTATGACTAAGCATTGATTAGACTTAACTTGAATTGAAAAATTAATCACAGATATTCAAGAATATCCATTTCACAAACTCTCTAGTTAATTTATTTTTATTTTAAACTGATTTTTTTAGTGCCGCGTCTTACCGTCCATTCAGGTTACAAGCTTATGCACTAGTTACTCTAATGTGTTTGGGGTGAGGAAGGTTGAATTATAATAAGTGTACCCACATTTTCGTGGATAGAGGGGGGGAAACCAATTAGAGAAAATCATCCTCAGTACACCCGACCGGGATCAAACCACGATTTACCCATCATCGGCAGTTTATTCTATTACAAGTGTAGCGTCTTAGACCATGCGGCCACCAAGGTGGGTCTGTTTACTACTATTATTATAGAACGTTAATAATAAATGTTACCAGACTAGAATATATACATTTTAACTCCAATTGTGTGTTATTTGTTTTTATAGCTTTCTGGCCAAAAGAACGTGACTGTGAACTTGTATGTACTGTTAAACAATATACAAATGAGAGTAACAAGTTTTTATACAAGCCACTTTTATAAAAAAATATAATGTGGATAGAACCGTTTAAAGCAATAAATGTCAACTTGTTTTGATTGCTAGGTAAACATATGACAACTTTTTCCCCCCGCGCTTCTCTTTACCCATATCAAGGATGTTCAACTTTTAAACGTTGAATAATAATGTTTGGTATACAGAAAGATAAGATTAAAAACATAATTTAGAAATTATAAAATGAATGGGAGAGTATATACATGTAAGGCTTAATTCGGAATGTCATTTTATAAAATGGGGTGAGCTAAAATTTTGAAATATTATTAATTTAGTTTCATTTTAATCAAAACATGCAAAATCATAGCAGCTATTTATGATATAGTTAAAATTGTAGTATTTTATTCTGGGGTGCAGATAAACTGGGTTGAGAGAGTCTGAAAATTTTAAAATAATGCTTAAAAGAGAAAGAATCACAGAATTTATCAAACTGATTTACACTTTTTATATAACTTATGTGTATACTAATATTAACACACATTTAGCTCGTAGTTTACATCATATTTTCTTGTGGCCTGAATAAGACCAAGGTAGAAGTTTTTGAAAATGATTAATAATGGCATTTTCAACTGAAATTTTAATGCAAATGATCTAACTATTATCATAAACATTGAAAAACTTAAAAGTTAGATGGGATTCAATGAAATTAATAAATTAAAATTAGAATTATATTTTTAAAAAAGGAATCATAAATCCTACATGACACAGAAACTTGTAAAAGAAAAAGCATCAACCCTTAATATTAATCCGGACTATAAGCATATTTACACTAAGATATTAGGAAGGAAGGAGCTGGAATTAAGAGAAAATGTACCAGCACGTGCATGAAGGAAAAGTGGGAAACCTTCCAGAAAAGACAACTCCAGTTTATATATTCAATATTCGAACCCCAACCTTCTTAACACTGACAAACCATATTAGACCATACTGATGCCTTTAGTTTGTGTGCCCATTGGTTTAGGTTGACAGTATTCTTAGATAGCTAAGTAAATTAATTTATACTTCATATCCGTTGAACTATTAAAAAAAAAAAATTGATCCACCTGACGCCTGCTTGATTGATGACCTGAAGAAAATACAAAATCAATTATGTCCCTGTGAAGACTTGTGTGCACATAGAGTTTGTTGGAATCAGTTGAGGTGGGAGGGAGTTTAGAGAACGCGAGGTAAAGATCAGTGTTTTTGCAATTTTTATACCAAAACATTTCTTGACAAAAACAAATAAATTATTTCTACCGTAAAATCATAGGACTTAATGTTCTTCATACGGTGATATCAACAGTTGTTAAATACCTGTCAAGGATGTCCTGTAATTTAATGACAACTTTTTCTCTTCATTTAAAAAGCTTGTTAGATAATTCCGCTATGATCATGATAAATATTCATCAACTGTTGATATCATCATGTGAAGAAAATTAAACACTATGTTTCTACTGGATCGATATTTTATTTATCTTCATCAAAAAAAATGTTGGTATAGAAACTATAAAAACATTGCCTTTAACTCACGTTCCCCACACGCCCACCTTAACGGGTTCTCACACTGTAGACACCCAAGATTCATATCAAACTCATCAATTCTGACTTCTCAGTGTCTGAGATGCTGGGGTGATAACCCCGCCTGGGTATAATAAGGCTGGTTCTTTCCTCTATTTTTTCCCACTATCATACTTTGCAAATATCAGTACATTTAATTTAAATTTTACCTTACTCATTCCTACCACGTTCGAGTAGTTACAATACGTACAGTACATCCCAAACGGGTAGTAATAATTATCTGGAAAAAAAAGCTAATCGGTTAAAAGATACACAAACGTATAGTACAAAGCCTAAGCGTCCGATTGCATCTACAATTTACCGTTTATGCATCGCACCTTTTCTCTCTCTTTTATCTTAAAATAGAAACATTTACTAAAAATTCGTAGGATATGTGGAACAAAATAATATATATTGTTGCAGAAACACTCCACCAAATAGCACACATGAAATAATATACACTGTTAGAGAAACGTATCTGTCCACCAAAAAGCATAACAATCCCTCTCACATTTTCAAAGAAATCCGCAAAATAATACACATATTTGCTTATGGCTCAGAAACTATTGATGTTTATAAATATATTTATTCAAATAAGAAAATGTATTTAAAATATTACCACAACTTTACAATTATAAGTTATATAGTATCTCAAATAGTTGCGGAGATATGTTCAAAATTGGAAATTTCTGCTTATGTAAGGTATCAAAGTCATTTTCAGGGGAAAATGAAAATTAACATTTTGTTTTAAATGTAAAACAGTGTATATTTACAAAATGTAATCAAAATAATTATAGCGGATTTTTTGAAAATCGATGTTCTCTCATTTTGCCGTTCAGTAACTAACCAGATACACTTAACTTTGGGGTTGGATAAATAATTCCAAAATTCCTCAAAGGAACCTTATGAAAACCCTAGCTACCAAGATTTAGCCAGATTGGTAGAATGGTCTCAGCTCTAACCCAAGATAAAACTAGATGACATTGTGAAAACCACTGTTTCGGTTTCAAGTAGTCAAGAATTGTTAACATTTATCAAAATATCGAGATTTATTATTATTATTATTATTATTATTATACTTCTTTCTACAAAGGGTCCAAATAAAATAATAAGCTCCAAATAGAGTGATTAGAAATGAATCATTCATAACGTAATACATATTAAAACGTTTTCTATTCCCCATTTCTGTTCCCACAAAGCGCGACAAAGCACTCTGTGGACCAGAATCACATCAATAATAATAATGTATCATCCTCTAGACCACACATCGATTTCCCCATTTCAATGGACACGTCTCTCTGAAGCATCCTATCGCGATTATTTTAATGACTGTCACCGTAATTCTTGGGTGTAAGTTATCAAGCTATGCACGGCCTCTTGGAAAGAAGGGAGGGGAAGGTAGACTGAAGGGGGCATCCAATCGAGCAGATGCCAATTAGTTCCAACACAAGCGGGGGATAATTACGTTAAAATTGCGCCCCCCCCCCCCTTTGCTCTTGTGTACGACTGTATGCGGAATGACTCGATGGCAATTAACAGCGACCCCCACTAATTACACTAATGGGTGACAGGATTCCAGGTAAACATGCAGGACACGTAATAGAATAGAGAGAAAATCTATAGAGGACATGGATTTAGAGGTGGGGATTGGTAGGGGATGGGAAATATAAAAACTAAATATAAAAGGTTTATACCTAATGAAGGGGAACACAAATCAATGAAATGGAAAACCACTCCTAAATATCTGTATATGTATCCTAATAGATTGTGTGTAATGGACTTCCCCAAATAGAACATAAAATGGCTACCCAAGCACTTGAGCTTTACCAGGTAGTTAGAGGCCGATTACGGGTCGGAGGTTTCTCTTAAAACATTTACACACAGAGCCTCAGTAAACACGAAGTTTTAAGTAAATAATAATCGTACACTTCTTCCCACCTCCTTTATCCGTCCCTTTTCTACTAGACACGTTTAAACTAGGATGTAAACGAGGACTGTTCTGGGATCCTCCCCACTCATTTTCTTACGAGTTTCCTTTAGCTCAAATTTCAAAGTGAATGTTCCTCTAGAGTAAATTTTACGGCGGTTTCTCTGGTATTTGCCGTGGTAAGGTTTAGCTTTCTTTCCGCGGCTATTAAACTTTGTTCTTCGTCGCTTGTTTGCTTTAGAGAAAAGGTTATTTTATTTCATTTTAAACCCCTACACGATCTCTCCTTTTTGCCTCTTGTAAAATGAGCTCGCGGTGAAAGCGTAAGTAAAGTGGCAACTAGTGAATTGTGTAAGCTTTAGAAGATAATATGGTAATAAACATTTACAGTTCTCATGGTTTCTATTTCATTATATTGTCGAGTTTTTTTTTTCGCGAATACACATTCAAACTGATTATTTTTAAATATAAAAAAAATCACATTAATTATTTGTGTTGATATAACAATGGTACTAGAATAACGATTTTGGTGAAAATATAAAACAAACAAAATTGTTCAAATATTTGTTTATAAAATAAATAAATATAATACTAACTGTATATTATTTTAACAAACCTATTACACTACATTTAAAACTCATCTGTTGTACTAGCTATCAACAAATTTGGATCTGGTTGGGGGGTATGGGCCAGAGGGGGGAGGCCAGGGAGCAGAGTAGGAATAATGTCAATACCACTTTCATTTCAAGATTTTTGTTCGAAAAAGTTTTAATTTTTTTCTTTACTAGCCTCTGGATCTTGTGTGATGTATTTTAGATAATCACTCTAGTTGATAAAGAAACACAGGTGGATATAATAGAAAAAAAAACTCACAATAACTGACGCAGAGACAGAGGATAGGAGTGAAACAACCATTAACATCTAGAATGAGACAAGCATATTTTCGCTCGTCCAGTGTTGCTAGCATCAGAGTTATTTGAAAATGTAACAATGAAAACTTTAAACAAATTCTTCTAGACCCACGTAGGTGAGTACGGTTGGCACATCAAGCTCATCGAGTTTGTTTTGTCAGTGGAGAGGAGGTCGGGGTTCAAGTGCCGGCCAAGTTTAATGAAAGAATTATTTTCTTCAATGGCTTTTCACTTTCCCTCCATATAATTGTGGGCACATTTAAAAAAAATTGAAACCCGTGTCTTACTAGCCGCTCAGGTTATACACATATATACTCATTACACTATTGAGTTAGTGATAAGAAAGGTTGAATTTAGAGTAAGTGTACCCTCATTTGCCAGTAGGGAAAGTGTAAAATCATTTTGGAAAAGATCTTAGTACACCCGACCGGAATTATAACTTTTATCTCCCTGTCATCGGCTGTCTAGTATAACACGAAAGTAGTGCCTATCAGTGTAGAGTTTTTATCACCGCGTCTTACTACCCGTTTGAGCTATACGCTTCAGTGTGTGTACTTAAATGCAGAAATACCGGGTAGTTAGTAAATATTTTATAAAATAGTATTTTGTTATTATAATAATTCCTTACTGACTTCCAAGCAGTTGCGCTGCATTTATTCATAATTAATAATTATCTAGACCCTCTTTAAACTACTGTTGACCCATTTCCATACATTTTGCTTCTTTATAGTAATTATTTTAAGCCTCTGATAGATGATACTCCGAAATACAATGTAAAAATGACGTAATAATTTCAGTCGAACACGATATAAAAAAGATAATTTAAGTTCCCTAAGCAATAATTTGCAAAATTCCGACCAATCATTTTAATAATGGGCAATTTCTAAATTAAATATTTTCCTATCGAATCTTTAGAGGAGTTGGTATTTAAAGCTTAATAAAGCAATTAAATATTTTTTTTCCTAAGAACAAGTCAGCTATTTTGGTTTATGTGCTCCTTTATGGCAATAATAATAATAAGTGTATGGAGTTTAACAATATTATAAATCATAGTTTTGCTTATTGTATTTAAAATATTTTAATAACTAATAAACTAAGATAAATACTATTTTATTAAAAAATATACTATATGACCTAATAGAAACATGTATTAGAGGCATAAGATTGAGAATTATTAATACATATTATATTGCTTGAAACCTAGCAAGATCCGATGTACTCGCCCTAAACCATCTGACTTAAATTACAGGAACCAAGGTATTTCTGAGCAGTAATATTTTATCTCAGAGTAATAATTTCAGTGCTGGTGGCTATTACATTTTTACTATCCTGCCCAAAGCATCCACAATTTATTTTTCACAAGCTTTGGCTTTATAAAATGTCGTACAAAAAAATCTTTGTCGATTTCGTGAGAACGCACATTTTATTTACTGTGTATATTATTAAAAACACAATCTCTCTAAAAGAGTCTTACTTTTGTGAAATTTGACCAATATCGTGATTGTTTTATTGCTCCAAAAATTGGCAATACACTACATTCGTCTAACAACCGAGATGATAACCGTACCTCTCCAAGGAGATGGTAGTTTTTAAGCTCCTCTAAAAACATGCATCTAAAAAGCGAGTGTAAAATCACAGTGTGTTAAATAATATCCCCAGAGAAACTTGTCTGTAAAAAAAACTCCAGCTTCTAAGGAAAGTGTCAGATGTGCTAACCACCCTTCTATCCCAGATAGTCTTTGTGGTATATAACGGGAGGGGATACAGAGATCAACCAGATGTCATTTTTAGGAAAATAAATTTGATTCAAATCCAGGTGGGTTCAAAGTTTCTTGATCTCCCCATGATTCGAAATTAGATGAATCAAAGTTAGAATTCTAGATTAATATATACTCGTATTATGCTCTCTCAATCGATCATATCATGCTATAGTCCATTCACAGTATACTTGTCCTTTTTATGACAATTAATAAATGAATAAACATTATTACACCCAGTCATCTCACGAAAATTTTCTATAACTTTGACTATCTATTTCAATTTACATCAACTGTAAAAATAATAAAACACAATTTTATTGAGGAACTGTTTTCAGTTATTCTTTACTTGTCAGAAGAAGACAAAGCTACCATGAACGGACTAAGGAACAGTAATAATAATAGTAGTAGTATTTGAAGACCTGAAATTCCATTGGCATAACCATACATAAAACATACAAGATTAATGCACGGTGGCCAACATTTACAGAGGGTCCTTTTTTTTATCTTACAGCTTCCGAAATTGACACACCCCGTCAAAAGTGATCCTTGCACAACCCATACGGTGGGCGTACGAAGTATGGAAGGAGGCGAGCTACAGTGCAATTTTCATCGGAAGAGTCTTACAGTTATATTATTAGCACGGCGTCTTACTACAATTCGGGTTATACGCACCTACGCTGACGTGTAATGGTAGGGTGATTGTGAGATGTAATGAAGGACCTACCGTTTAACGTGGAATCTGAACCACGGTGGAGGCCTTGTATTCCCCACATTCACAAGTGGTGATTAATACACGTCTTGTCAGAGGTGAAGGAAGTGTTTGACAATCTGAAAAATCTGTACCGGGACCGAGGATTGAACCTCGAACCAGCACAGAAGTTTGACACCTTATCCCTAGACCACCAGGTCACATCCTGAAAGTTATAAAAAAGTTACTATATATACTTACACATATTCATTCATACGTCAAGTCGTGTTACCTATATCAGTGACGTTTGGTAGATATTACCAATATATAAAATTGCATTAATAATATAATAAAATGTTACCGATGTTTTTATTTGCTAAAAGGCGCTTCCTTTAAAAATTGGAGTGTAGAAATTTTGAACCCCCTAAATATCCATGGCTTGTCAGTACTCACGTCCACATGTATCCCGGGCAGGGGGAATACTCTGGTGGGAGGCGACTCCTTGGGGACGAAGCGGTAGAACTCCTCGTCCGCCCGGTACCACTTGATGGAGTAGAGGAATTCTTTCTCGAGGTCGTAGTCACACGTCAGTTTCACCGAGGAGCCACCCCGCACCGCCTCGGGCACCCACAGCTGCACGTTCCGCAGGCTGACAGCCCCTCCTGACAACACACACCATCGAGAATATAAAACTCAATATGGGGTTATTAGGGCTATTTATACACACTGACTTGTTTCGGTGGATGCGTGGTCTAACGCACCACTCTTGAGTTAGATTAGACTGCCGAAGAAGGGGGATCGTGGTCTGGCCCAAGCCGGGTGCACTAAAGGTGATTTTTCTCAGATGGTTTTCCATTCTCGTTAGACACTAAGGGCCAGTTTCATAGTCAAATTTAGTACGCCTCAAGTGCGGCGCTACACTAAGTACATGACGACACCTACCTAAACCAGAATGGAATGGGCCAGTTTCCTATGCGAGAACGGCCCATTCCATTCGAGTTTAGGTAGGTGTTGTCTTGTATTTAGTGTGGCGCTGCACTTGAGGCGTACTAAATTTGACTATGAAACTGGCCCATATTCGGGTACATTTGCTCTAAATACAAAATTGAATGAAAATATCAGTAAAATATAGTTAAATCTAGGCAATTAAAGATATATATATATAACCGCACGGCCTCAATTGGAAGGCGTGTTTGTGTAAACACTGTAGGTTTTGAGTTGCGAATGACAAAACTAACGTTGCGGGGTTGTTATGATGATTCGATACATAAATAAACTAAAGGAACTGACCCAAAATATGGTAATCAGAATACCTCAGCTAAAAACCAGGTTGAAGGCCCAGTTAAAATGGAAGGGATTGAGCTCCTCTGGGCTGACTACAGAACATCGTAGGCTAGGTGCCACGCTGCCAGTTTCGGGGCCACATGGGCTAAGACGCCAGTTTACCAGTACCAGTTCAGGGGCTGCGGCTCGAGCCCAGGGAACAAGGTTCGGCGACCGTGCAGGTATCGCCTAGGAGTCAAGACAGGCCATTGGGTAAACCTCATAACATACCTTTTTTTTCACACGATTCCTAATATACTCTAAGTTCTTTCATTATAACTTTACTTTTAGCAATACATTTGTAATAGTTATAGTAGTATTAATAAACCTATTAAAAGTCATGTCTAACGTCAATCACGAACCCAGACAAGTATTCGATATCATCCCCCACCCCCCACCCTACCCTGATCACCAGCCAAATATATCCTGACAGAATATTAAGCCCACACAGTTAAGATACGAGAAGAGTGAGGGGGGAGACATATATAAATATAGTATATATATAATATATAAAATATATACCCCCAAACGCACAATCATTCATATATTATTAAATAAATGCTATTTTATCTCGTTTATACATTCATATTATTCATTAACTTAACCAATAATTAAGTCAACTTATATCAAGCATACTTTATAAACCTACTCATTATAACAGCCTACGAAATTCAAACTAATTAAATTTGGCCATTAAATCATCACAGTGAAAGAGATGTTACAATCTAACTTTTTGTATTTTTAGGCCATGCTATAAATTAAATCCAACCAAGACCCTTAGCACAATATGCAAACGTTTCACCAACTGAGTTTACAATTAATGTTAGTAAATGGATAAGATAAACTGCTCTAGTCATAATGAAAGGAAGATTACAACAACAGGTTAAATTTTTCACCTCAGTGCTGTTGGCCGTTAATGAATCCCGGCCTTTCAGAGGCCTTATCAGTGAACTATTTAATCAACAACATTTAAAGCAGCTTAATAATTGCACACTCCTAAGTTTAAATCCGAGTTCCTCTAATTGGGCTCTCTTCTCCCTCGATGCATCCGTGGCAATGTTCGTCAATAAAACTAGTTCTACTGCTCAAATTTATCTTACAACCCAAATAAAAATGAATATTTTCTGAAAAGGTGGATTGAGATCTACATGTCTATAAAATTTTGATTCTATTAAACTTCATTTTTATGTCAAAAAACATAAAAGAAGTTTATACTGTGCAGTTTCCCGTTGGTCTGTATGTACAATACGTAAACCACACACTGGTCGCAAATAACAACAAATTGACCTCAATATGTTTGTATTAGTTTCATTTATTGATGGAATAGCCCTTATTTAAATTCTTTAATGATATTCCGATTTTTTTAATAGTTATTAACTTGTTTTTGTTTTAAAGCTTTTATATTTTTATAATATTTCAGTCATTTTACGTCGAAACTACTCTTTTGATTTTTTTACGACCAATTATTGGATAATTTTTTTATCTAGAGTTTTGGCAGTAGGTTTGAAAAAATAAAAAGTCAAGCTGTAATTCTCTCAATTTTTATTTTTAAATTGAACCTCAAGAGAATCTCATTTCTCGTCAAGATAGAAACTGAACATTAAAATAGTTTGGCAACAAAAAGGTTTTGGGAAAATATATCTATTCTATATTAAATATTTTTGTCTGAATCGTAGATTTATATTAAAAAATGCGATAAAAGAAACGTGCACTTTTGGTTTTACCACGTAATATTACAATTAATTTCTTACTTAAATACTTAACTTATAACATGTCTCTTTACCCGTCCGGATTATCCTAATATTTACACTCCCAATATAAAAATGTATCAAAGTCGAATTTAGAGGAAATGTTTCATAGTTTGATTGGGCTGAAAGTGTAAAAACTGTTTATAGAAATACCTCTGTGTACCTTGTTGAATTCGAACCCAGTTCTTCGTCAGCGACAAACCAGATAAAGCCCGATTGACACCTTTATCCACCTTTATGCGAGTTTGTGACATCTACTAATTTTAAAACACAATTTGATGCACCCACTAAACTTGTGTAAACTTGCCATTAATTATTGTAGCTATAAGTATATATACAACAAAGCTTAAACTAATATTTAGGCACCTTAAGGACGTTGCCTACCTGTGACGTCACGACCGTTAAGATAGAATTTCCCATGTTAACGAATTTACGTTTTACTAAGATGGTTTTAAAGATATAACGTTGTAACCAAAACTATACTTTCTTTAATAATTTTGAAAATAATCATAAAGTGTCACAAAATTATAATTTTTTAAAGTAGTTTTTGTAAACTTATTTTATATAAATTCTGTACAACTTAGGCTATTGGGCTTGGTCACAAAAATTCCTGTTGGAATCTTCCTGCTAGGATGTAAATTAAAAATTCCATGGTAATGTATGTTTATCTAAAACGGTGAACAAGAAAAATGTAAAATAAAAAGGCAAGCCAATGTTTTAAAGGCGAAAATATTAAAGTTATTGTGTAAACTCGTCAGAGGAAGAAGGAAGGGGTTATCAGCACATAGACAAGAGACGGCTCAGGGTGAACTTCTCATTTTATTCCTTCTCTTTCTTTTTTTATACATTGGCGTCTAAGTGTTACAGTGTGCCTTTAGGTGCGTCAAGTTAAAAAGAAACCCACTTCGCAAAACAGCTTTGAAATCTTCCAGTAGGCAACGTAGTTAATCGTGTGACCGAACCTCTCCGCCTAGTCTCGATTAGACGTCTGGTTTTGAAAGAGAGCGCAGAATTTGACAAGTTTGGTCAGACAAGAGACTTTGCTGCTATGTCGCATAATGTGCCCTCTTCTTAAAACAGCCTATAAATCATGACCTCTTCTCTCGGCGAACACAGTCGCTCCAATAAATATTTAAAAAATAATAATACAGGGGCTGAATTTTAACTTTGACATTTGGAAATCGAATTATAAGAAATATTCCGAATATAAATCACAATCTTGGTAATTGGATCGTATTCCTTTTCATTTGACAAAATATTTTACAAATCTTTAATATTAATTAGTTATAAATTTATTATTATTATTATTAGCACTGCGTCTTACTACCCGTTCGGGTTATACGCACTTACGCTAATGTGTAATGGTAGGGTGATTGTGAGATGAAATGGAGGACCTACAGTTTAACGTGGGATCCGAACCACGGTGGAGGCCTGGCATTCCCCACATTTACAAGATGTCTTGTCAGAGGTGAAGGAAGGGTTTGGTGATCAGATAAATCTGTGCCGGGACCGAGGATTGAACCCCGGCCGCCAGCACAGAAGTCTGACACCTTACCCCTAGACCGCCATGTCACCAATTAGTTATAAAAAAAACTCCTTGGTGTGAGCCAGCAAGCGAGCTATACTGACTGATTAATATACGCGTTTTTAACTATTTTGTATAACCATTAAAATATTAATATAGGATGTGAAACAAACCACTGTGGGCACTCTGATAAAGACATGAGTCTTGTCATGTCTGGTTTACTGGAAACGAGAAAGGTTGGAGTTAAAATCCCGGGTGTTTTTCCCCGAATGGTTTCTCATTTATTCTCCCTGTGTATGATGATGCATTTATTATCATTGTTACCTTTCTCATGCCTACACTATTAGTGTGGATATGTTGACAGCCCGGACAAGTAGTAAGCTTACTTTCTTTCTTTAGCACCGCATATTACTACCTGTTCGGGTTATACGCGTATTTACTTATTACTCTAATGCTTTTAGGGATTATAAAGGTTATATTTATAAAAAATGTACCCTCATTTGAGTGGAGGGAGAGTGAAAAACCATTTTGGGAAACAAGACAACAGGCCATGGGAAATATCGCTAAAGACGAGTGCTTATAACCATGTTTAATTAACTCCGAATCTAATATCGGTAGAATCAAAGATTTTATCTTCTCGAGAGGGTTTGAAACAGAATTTATGATGAACTTAAAGTGACTCGTGCTCAACCCAATTTTAAGACCTCGTTTGTACAAAGAGGGTTTGCCTCGACCGGGATCCGACATCCCAAAGTTTCCTAGAGATGGTTTAGTGACCCAATGGTGCATCGACAATTTTTAGAGAAAACTAACACTTTTCTCTAATTGTGTTTTAGTTTCATAAAATATTTTTATTTCTTTTGAAAAATATTATAACTGTAGAAATTAGATCCATAGTCGTTTCTAAATCTGTTAACTGTAGGGGTTTAATTTTTACTTTCTCTCGCCACCTCAGAGAGAAAGTATTGTGATCGCAAAAAAAAACTCGATATTTTGTTAAATGTCAAAGTTACATGACACCCTAAAACAAAATAAGTTGTTTTCGCAATGCTGTCCGTCTCTTTGTACTTCAGGCTAGAGCCGAAACTATTTTACCGATTGGGCTACAACTTGGTGTCTGTGGATTTCATAAGGTAGTTTACAAAAGGGTAAAAGTAGAGAAAACAGAATTTTCTCAAAATTCGCTTTATCATTTTTTGGTTAAATTTTATATCTAGACACTGTTTAACGCTATAAACAAAATGGAAATTCTCTTTCTTATGAAAATGACTTTGAGGGTAATTTACATAAGGGATATTTTCCAATTTTGAACATTTCCTAGCAACTATTTGAGATACAAAATAGCTTAATATTGTAAAGTTGTAGTACCATTAAAGATAAAAATCTTTTATCAGAAATATATTTTTATGAAACCAATAATTTCTGAGCTATAAACAAATATGTGTATTCTTAATTCAGATATTTGAAAATGAATTTGATTGACAAAGATGTTTCTCTTTTCTTAATTTTTCTTTAGCAATTTTCCTAGTTAATAATGACATGGAGTGAGTACGTAACAGTGTATATTATTTCATTTATGATTTTTGGTGTGGTGTTTCTACAACTATATATATATATATATAAATTCGTTTTATAAAGACCCTATGAGTTTTTAGTAAATGTTTGTTTTAGGATCAAAGAGAGAGACAGTCTGTACGGTACGCACTTCCATTTATTTATATTTGACTTAATATCTTGATATAGATGAACGTGTGAATATTTTAATATAATGGCCTGAATACTTTATAAACTATTAAATATTTTAAATTAATAAATAAGGAAAGAAAACCTTACTTTTACATTCAAAAATAGCTTGATATTAAACAACTTCACCTCAAGTAGTCAAGTAGAGAAAAATTATGTTGATAATGGTAACTAGTAACAAATTTATCGAGAATAAATATTTACAACTACACATATAAAATACATTTTAAAATAGCAGTTTGTTTTTATTTATTTACTTTTTATCGTTCTGTGTCAAGATTTTAAATTTCTTTCATATTTATGGTGGAATAGTTCCGAACCTTAGATGTTTGATTTTTGCTATTAGGAAGCTTGTTTTTTTAAAAATACCTTGAGCCCCATCTTATGGTGTCCACCGTTTTAAAATATCACTTCACTTAAGACAGACATTTTTGCGTGAATACACTAAATTTTACATGTTTGTTTAAAGTTTAAATTATAGCGTAAAGTAAAAAAAAAATCCTAACCTTTAAACAAATGGTATTATTTCAAACAAACGTAGCTTACAATTTTAGCATTTTAAATATATACTCGTATATTTTGTGCTCCTTGTCTTAGTTTTCAACTGGGCTAATCCTTATTGACTTTGATGTACTAGTGATGAAGAGGGATAATTTAAACAAATTGTACCCTAATTTGCGTTGAGAGAGTGAGACATCAATAGAGAAAATCACCTTCAGTGCACCCGACTGGAATTCAGCGACAAGGCATTCTAGTGTCTAATGCAACCACGGCTAGCAGTATAAAATAAGAAGGAAATTTTTCTTATAACATTACACAGACAAAACATACAATAGGAATGTACTGTACGTTGGATTCAGTCCTTTCAATCTCAAAACCAAATGTATTTCTTGAAACGAGTTTGGATGTAAGCCCTGGTTAAAAAAATAAAGCCTATATTATGAAGCAGAGAACGTCCCCCCCTCCCCCTTAACTATACACTATAATTAAAATCAATTCTAGTAACAAACAATGTCTTATTTAAATACAACCTGCGTATATTATTACTATTAGCACCCTGTCTTACTAACCGTTCGGGTTATACGCACTTACGCTAATGTGTAATGGTAGGGTGATTGTGAGATGAAAAGGAGGACCTACAGTTTAACGTGGAATCCGAACCACGGTAGAGGCCTGGCATTCCCCACATTAACAAGAGGTCTTGTCAGAGGTGAAGGAAGGGTTTGGTAATCAGATAAATCTGTGCTGGGACCGAGGATTGAACCCTGGCCGCCAGCACAGAAGTCTGACACCTTACCCCTAGACCACCAGGTAACCTGCGTATAACCCGAATTGGTAGTAAGACGTGGTGCTAATAATAATAATACTAATAATAATAATAAATATAACCATCTATATTATTTGTACGTTTTGAATATTAAAAAAAACACCTACTTTAGTTTGTTGACGTACGCCCAGGTGTGCCAACACCGAATTTAATTAACTCAACTAAAAGAACGTTGAACTTTCTTAAACCATGATAAAACTCAAGAAGATGACTAGAATTTAAAATATAGAAAGCTAGATTTATTTTTCTAACCATTTACTTTGGTATCAGCACTGCAACAACTAATGTAAAGCGTAGTCGAAAATGATCTAATTTAACCCTTTTATTTTATTATAAATACCAATAAATTCATGTTTCATCTTCATTTTTGTGTGAACTATATTTTGAAATAACAAACCTCTTCTTAAATAACGCGGTATTTCTAGATTTTTGCAACATGTCTAAGCTCTACGGTAAATAACCCCTTTAGTTATTATTTAATTTATTCTAAATATGTTTATTCATCAATTTTTTCCTTGACTTACACATAACGTTCACTATTTATTATGTTTTTGTTTGAGATAACCCTAACTAATTTTTTTAAATCCAAAACTAGATAAATGGGGAAAAAAAGCAAACAATACGTTTTTAAATGTTTATATTTAAGTTTAACACAATTGTGGAATGTGCGTACTTTTCAGTGAAGGTATCTTTACACTTATTTTGGTCACACCTTGCCACTACCGGGATTAGAACCATGCATTTTTCGTCACCAACAATCCAGAATCTTGCGAGTTTTGAATAGTCATATCCGCAATGTGCGTTCAGATAGAAATGTAAAATAAAGAAGTCATTTAAATCAATAATTGTGTTGACAAACTGAACGTCCGAGTTTGTTAAGAGACGACAAAAAAAATTAGAACCGCGTCTTACTATTCTTCTGCGCTGTCCATATTTAATTTCAATATTTTATTAGGGATGAGGAGGCTACAAATGATTAGAAATATACCCGAATATGCTCATATATAGAGAGGGGAACCACTTAGTAAATTTACCTGCAGGAAACTCAGTCGTGATTCGAACCCCAACCTTTCCGTCACCAGGAAATCAGACCAAGCGAGTTTAACGTTTACTCCACGTGCTTACCGATTCAGATAACAAGTACATTAAACTAAAGATTATTTTAATAATCAGTTTTCACTATTTTATATTTTATATGCCACAGTTAAACTTGTAATAGGCCAAATTAACTTTACAAATAAAGTAACTATGTTATAAATATTGTATTAATCCATTTGGTTGATAGCGTAAAGAATCTTTATGTTAATAGCTTTCAGAATAATCACGGAACAAATATATAGTGTCCCTGGTTGGCATGCAAGTCCGCTTGTCCCAATCTGTTTTTGTTTACAGTTTCAAGCTACAAATAATCTCAATAATTTTCATTAATGGCTTGTGCTAGCTAAACTGTGGCTTGGAACCTTTTCTTTGGTTGTAAATATGACTCATGCCACCTCCATTATTTAGTTATTACTACATTGCTCACGAAAGATAAGGACATTTTTCGAGATTGAGTGGCATAAAAGTGTTTCAAGAACATATTGCTTATCGCACGCCTGTATTTGAACTGAGGAGGGACATTTTTATATCCTATCTGTGAAAAGTCTCAGACTTTAATACAATATTTTTGACCAATGCAGATATATTTATGTGTGTTAGGAGAGAAAAAGGTTCTTGGAGGGGTTCATTTTATCATATTTTACTAATTTGAAAATAAATCTAGCCCATGATCAATTTACAACGCGTACAATCCCCCCTAATGCTTCAAGTCCTGGCACCCTCACTCAAGTCAGGTGATAATAATAGACCCTTGCTTGTTTAGCACCTAAAATAAAAATTTAAAGAAAGTAAGGCGTGTGAATTATAAAGACAAGCACTATCATTCACCTAGCTTCACAAAATATCTTCTTCTCCCCCTCTCGCCTTCTCTAGCCCCCATTTCCTCCCAAGTCCACTCTATTGGAAGAATAAAATTCAGCCTTACAAGTCAGTGTCTGTTTCGTTATCCACACGACTACCAGTGTCAATTGATATGTTCTTATTTTCAATCTTTCAAACATAAAGCTGAAATATTTCAACTTGAGAGTTTGTACGGAAAAAGAAAAATCATCACAGTGGCAGAGATATAAAACACAGTTTCCGCCATTGGGCTTTTGCGCAACAGCCTCAAAACCAACCATAGTATTTTTATAGTACAATATAAGTTGACGGGAGCAGGATGGACGAATGTCCTCAATTTTAGAGTCGCAGTAATATCATATTACTCATCCAGTTATATGGCATATTTCATGTTATATCTTAAGAAAACATGAGTTTTACCCTTCACGTTCTGTGAATAACAAAGTTTAGTCTCTTCCTACAAGAACGTTTTTTATTGAGGATTGTATTTTTATATCTTATACTCTCTTAAATAGACTATGTTTATGTCTTATTTTTTCTCTTTGTCTTTCCAAAGAGAGTTGAAAGGGTGTAAGAAAGAGGGTGAATAAAGAAAGAAGGAAACCAATAAAGAATTGTCGGAAACATATTCGCACAGTTTCCCCCTACTTCTGAACCACCACAACACTTTTAAACACACAAATATACACAGTCATATAAAGATAGAGCGGGGAGGAGGAGGAGAGGAAAGAGCAAACGATGTATTTGTCAGATGTTTCAAAAAGATAAGACAAAATACTTCCAGTAACTTCGGTGTTCTATTGATGTCTCTGCATTGGCCTTTTGGATTGAATAAAGTGGATTGGAACTTTTCAGGACTTAGTTTCCCCCGCCACCCTCTTTCTTCGCCCCTCATCTTACCACCCAAGAAAACTCCAAGATAAATGTACAATAAATATAAAAAAACAGAAAATAAAAGAAAATTCTTAAACTAGAAGAGAGGGAGGTAGAAAATATAAAAAAGAGTAACATTTTCTATGTCTATAGGAATGTTTGTTTGTCTCTATTCCGTCATTCGTAAGCTTGATTCCGAAGGGGGAAAGTGGTGGGGGAAAAAATCAGTCGTCTTCTCTCGTTTGAGTGGTCTTCCTTCAGATATCATCAATATGATCTTCCTCGGGTTGTCTCTTTCAGGGACTGAGTGAGATGGGGGCACACATTCCAAGGAGATGTGTTGTGTGTATGTAGTTTTTTTTTTACTGCTACATCTCATTGTGCCATTCCTCCTCTTTCTACCCCTTTTCTTTTATCACTTTGTTTATTCACCTCTCCCCTTTACCTCCCTCTCCTTGTCGCAGTGAATCACTCACGTGATGTTCCCGTTGACTGGACGTTCCCGACGAAGTCTTGTCGGGACTATAAAACTCGGATGTGCAACCCCCCCCCCCTCCCTCCCTTTTNCCTCCCTCCCTTTTTTTTCCAAAACGGTGGGTGGAAACGAATGGGAGAAAGAACCGTCGTTTTACGAAACTCTTCGGAGGGGTGAGCAAAAAAGAACTGCTTGAGTTTTCTCTTTAATATCCTTTTAAACTTGATGAAAAACTTCACTATTGTCAGTAATAGCGTGTCGTTCAAGTTAAAAGAAGTTCTTAAATAAAGAATATCGCCGGATTAAGTATTGAAGGGAAAAGTAAAGTCGTACAAGCATTTAGAGGTAATGAACGAGTCGAACTAAAGTGGAGGAGATAAACACCCACTAAGACAATAAAAACAATGTCCTTGTTTTTCTTCTATGATATAATGAAATTGCATGTAAACATTCAGATTAATGGTATGAACAAAAAACGCGAGAACTGGTCGTCGTTATAAATTGGGGACACAGTAATATCTTAACTGCAATAACTTCCAAAATTTATAGCACATCACACAAAAATATAGTTTATTTCGTTAAAAATGGTATATGAAATATTATGAGAAACTATAGTATTAAAATCGAAAAAAAAGTGTTAAAATGCTAAATGAATTTTAAATTTAATTTTTCTCTATTTAATAAGTCAACTTATTGATAATACATTAAATAGTTATGTAATATTTATTCTGAATAATAAATTTGATGGCTGAATAGAAAAATAAATGGTACGGAACTTCACAAGAACTTTCCCGCTCTATTGTTTAAAATGGAGATAATTATTCAAAACTCGTAATATATGTGAAATCAAATAATATACACTAGCAAACCCAAGCATAAATTACACTATAATTATGTAAAACTTTTTTGAGCCCTGGTTTTAAATCTTATAATTTTATTTTTAATTAATTAGTTTCCTCATTTGTATGTTTGAACCAATAAAAAATATAGATATTGGGTCCACAAGGGCCGACATTTCGTATTAAAATTTAGACTTTCGGTTAAAATTTTCAACATTTTATTAGGTGTTGCAAATCTTCAGGTCATCGCATTGCTATTAAATTCTTAATTTATAAATTTTGACTAATAAAAAATTTAAATATTGACTATTGTATTGAGTCTAAAATGAAGATAGATTGTTCTACAAACATTTCTCCTAAGAGGTCTAAGGAAAAATAACATACACTTGAGGAGAAACTTATATTTAATTACTCTATGGCATAGGAGAATTATTGCGTTAACACTTAAGTATAATTTATTTACAACTAAAGCTCCCAAAATTGTATTAATATATTTGCGAATATCTCAGAAATTGTTAGATTTATAAAAATATATTTCAAATAAAAGTTTTTTATTTTAAGTAGTTCTACAATTTTGCAACTATAAGTTATTTAATAACTCAAATAGTTGCACAGATACGGAAATTTATGCTTCTGCGAAGTACCCTAAAAATCATTTTCATGGAGAAATTAAAATATACAGCTTATTTATAATTTTACTCAACGCCTAGATAAGAATTTTATTCAAATTCTTTAGAGCCGATTTTGAGAAAATAATTTTTTCTCTTTTCGCTTTTTACTAAACTACTCTTAAATTTGGGATTTAAAAGACACACAGACAGACGTCATTGCAAAGACTACTTTTTAGGGTTCATGGGGTCATGAGACTTCGACATCCATCAACATTTCAGGTTAGATTTTAAATACATATATTTGCGTATAGCTTGGAAGTTATTGGTTTTATAAAAATATGGTTTGAATAAAAGATTTGTATTATAAATAGACCTATATATTTGCAATGATAAGTAATTTCATATCTCAAATAATTTCTGAGAGATAATAAAAAAAGATAATTTACGCATCAGACCGGAGCCCTTAAACTTATTTTTCCGAAATATTGAGAGTGAACATTTGGTTTTGTATATTTATAAATGTTTCGAAATTAAATTTAATCAAAATCTTTACAGCCGATTTTGAGAAAATCGACATTTTCTCTTTTTGCCCTTTTGTAAACTACCCTTAATTTTAGGGTTAGATATACAATTATATAAATTCCTCGGGAAAACCCTATGGAAACTCTAGATATCAAGTCCAAGCCCGATCGGTAAAACAGTTTAGGCTCTAGTCGGAGGTACAGAGAGACAGAATTTAAAAAAAACTTATCGGATTCGGGGGGTCATGAAACGTCGAGATTCATCTAAATCTCGAGTCCGATTTTTTTTTTATGAACACCAAACTTTCTCTACCTGTAAGATAGCGAGAAAATAATAAGCATTATAACTTTTACAAATCCGTGCATTACCCACCAGAACAATTTCTAGGTTTCTTAACTCATTAGTAAGTATAAGGGATCACATGTGCTTAAGAATTTGTTCATTTAAAAAAAATGGTGTTAATTAATTAATGCGCAAGAGATAATCGCATTTCAAGAAAAAAATTAAAGGAAATATTTTACACATGATAGACGAAACCATTTTACCAATCGGGCTAAAGACTTTGGCATCCATAGTTTTCATGATGTTCCCTAGAGGAGCTTTTGGAATTGGGTATCAATCCTTATAATTAAAGGTAGTTCACTAAAAACAAAAAGAGAATGAATATATATTTTCTCTAAATCTAATCTAATGGGTTTGGTTAAAATCCGTACTTAGACATTGTTTAACATTTTAAAAAATGGCAATTTATATTTTACCATGAACACTAGTAAATGTACTCTCTAAATCTAATCTAATGGGTTTGGTTAAAATCCGTACTTAGACATTGTTTAACATTTAAAAAAATGGCAATTTATATTTTACCATGAACACTAGTAAATGTACTTTACGTCAACGCAAATTTACAAATTTAATTATATCCCCGCAGCTATTTAAGATAATAAGTAGCTTAATCATTTTAAAGTTTTTTCTATTTAAAAAACCTTTTATTTGAAAAATATTTGTATAAAATAATTTCTGAGCTATTGGCATTTTTTTTAAATTTAAGGTCTTAGAAATCGTAAACTAGCCAAAATTACTTTTAATTTATAAGAATAAAAACGTATGGTTATTTAGTATGTCAAATAATTCCAAGATATCCATTTTGAATTAAAACTTAAAGGCCATTTTTGAAAAATGTCAGATATTCTCAAATCTGCAGTAAAACCACCATTAGCTTTACCTATTTTATAAAAAACTGACATACATTATTATATACTATGCAAATAAACTACTGATATCTATTTGGAAAAAAATTGTTTTAGGTATTTTCAAAGGGTTTTAAATTTTCCAAAAATCATTTAGGACCTATTAGTAAACTACTATAAACTGATATTTAAATGAAAACAAAAATGTAAAATTGTTTGTGTTTTAATAAACTTTCCAGATACCCATTTTAAACCAAATCGGTAAAGCATTTTCTTATATTAAAAATAAAATTTAAAAAAAGTTAATCAATAAACTACCCTTGAACGAATTTTCTCGCGAAAAATACTTATATATTTTTATGTGCCATGTTGAACATTCTCCAAATACAAAATTTAAACAAAATCGTTAAAGACGTTTTCGGAAAATTTGGAATTAAAAAAGAATAAGTGAATGTGAGGAATGCCAGGCCTCCACCGTGGTTCGGATTCCACGTTAAACTGTAGGTCCTTCATTTCATCTCACAATACACCCTACCATTTTTCGCATTAGTGTAAGTGCGTATAACCCGAACGGGTAGTAAGACGCGGTGCTAATAATAATAAAAAAGAATTAACTTATCAGTAAACTAAGCTATGATATAATAAGAATAAATTAGCCAAAGCTATTATGTATGCTTTAAGTGAGGATTACACCATCTAGATATCATACTCTGAAAATTTAAAAATGACACCTAGACACGGGATTCGAACCCGGGACATTTATATTAGTATGCCAATGTTCTAACCACTGAGCTATCCACAAACCATTCCGTATTTAGAGTCATTCTTAATTCATATTTTAAGACAAGAGTCTATGATGGACGTGCGGAAATCGTCGGCTAGGAATGTGTGATTTTTATTAAGATCATGATCCCTTACAATTAGAATAATTGTACATGTGGCAGCAATAGGCCAACTGCTGAGTCGAAGGTGGCTGCGTTATCTGATAGCTCGTGATCTTAATAAAGTCACAAATCCACCCAATATTGTTTTTGATAGTGTTTAACTTAGTTACTTAAGGAAATTTTTATCTCTAATATATTTATAATGTATTTCATAATTTGAAATAAGCCTTAAGGTAAATACAATTAAATTATTTAATTTGTTTAGAATGTTGGTTTCTCTGTTTAAATAAGATATCTAAAGTAGAATTAAAGAATTTGTGTTTACATGTAAGAGACTGTATTTACATATTTTTATTTTAACTATGAATTATATTTTCATGACTTTAGAATTTAAAATATACCTATGGATTTTGAATTATCGGCGTAAAATATCCGCATAATAAAAACCGATTGTCCTTGGCCGATTGTACCAATATCGGCCGTTAAATCAGATCGGTTATCGGCATCGGCCCAACCCTAGTAAAGATTCATCATAATCTCGAGGTTGAAAATGTTCACGATTACAAATAAAAAGCTACGGATTGATTCTACTCTTGTCACTTTGACATGTGATGTAGAGATGTGACACAGAAAATTTTCCCTATTTTTTCCCGAAATATTTTAAATTATTATTTCTGTAATATAATTTCAACTGATTAAATGGATGAAAATAATAAAAGTAATAGTACATTAGTGGTAGTGATAGTAGTAGTTTTATTAAAGAAACACCTGCTTGGGTGGACATACGGTCTAACGCGCTACTCTTGCAATAAACAGGGATGACAGATAGATCAGCGTTTGAACCCGGTCAAATGCACTGAGGAAGGTATTTCTGAAAAAAAAATCTTCTCTCACTCCACACCAATGTGGGTGCAATTCCTCTAAATTCAACCTAGCTCATACCTAAAACATACAAATAAATTCAAAACTCAGAATAATAAAAACCATAAATAAAAATCGTATTCTTCAAAATTAATGTATTTTTTTGTGTATTCACCGCGTCTCACTATCCTTTCGGCCAGTCTTCATATCTAATCGAGCAGAGACGTAGGAGGTAGAATTTAGAGGAAATGTACTCCCATTTTTTAGGAGTAGGAGTGATAAACCATTTTGTAAAAAAACACCCTCATTACGCCCGATCGTGAATTAAAATACCTACGTCAAGAAATAGTCTGCAATAAAATCTTTGTGATCTTAAACTTGGTTTCCCAAACACAAATGTTTGTTCATACAATGTTTATCGGGATGAGTGGTCTGACAAGCTCGACATGCCATGTAAAAGTCACACGGATGTCATCTGTTATTGAAACTAACACGATAACACCTACAGTCACCGCGCTACATCGACACGGACCAACTTTTCCGCGACAAAGAGCAAGTATCACAACAACTCAGTCGGTCGGGACATGCGCTTACGTGTTCGTGTGGGCTTGCTAACAACCAGGAATTTCTCATGTTCGTTTGTTCCTTTGTGTGTGTGAGAGAGAGGCTGGCACTTGTAAGTTTCTCCATTTCACTCACCTTTATCACAACTTCCTTCTCCCTCCAATCCTCTTGCTATCTGTTTCTCTCTAATGAATATTTACACGTAACTTTGTTGCTCATGGTAAACGAAGACAAAGGGACTGGCCTAGTGAGTGAATAGCATGTTTATGGTAAGTGTGTACAGTCCGTTCCACTTGGGTTCTAACACCCCCTTTTTTTTATAAATCTTTTTTTTCTGTGACTTTGTGAGTCTGTTGGTGAATATGTAGACCGTATTTAATGAGATGGTGTTTTGATTTTTAGCATATTTACCATGGATGAGCTGTATTCTAATCCCCATAAGCAGAATCATTACATTTAGGAGTAGTATATATAATAAGGCATGTTTCATTTTGAGTCGTGTTTAAATAAAAAAATCGAGTTTTATTCGAGCAACATGTGTGCTATAAATATTTCAAATAAAATTTCTGTAATAGAAAAGACAAGTACACATTTTTATAATGATTTAATTTTAATAAGATAAATTTAAATAATAAGCGATTCTGTTCAGTAATAAATAATATCTTAAATTTCAATCAAATAGATTGAGCTAAAAAATTTTGAGACCAAATCAAACTTTTTAAGTACTCGAATTTATCATGTATTGAAAAAAAAAATCTAATTTGATTTGAACAACTGCCAAAGCTTGAAACTAACTCGAGTTTTTGAGTACTTTCACTTCTTTAATAATATTACATCTGTCAAAATGCACACGCTCTGTCAAAAGTGACCGCTACAAAACAAGTTCCTTGGCATGAGAAAATAGATCTACAGTCCAATTTTCATAGGCAGAACCGTTAAAAATATATAAAAATTTTGGTGGTTAGTATTGATAACGTTTTACTATATTATTAGTGTTATTTTATAGGTATTGATAACATATCATTTATTACATATACTGATAACATGACGATTAAGTGAAAGAAGATGGCGTAATTGTTCCAGCTGTCTTCCTGTGAAAATTGGACTTTAATAACTATTTTGTCCTTTCATGTAGGGTGACTTATTGTAGATTATTGTTTGACCCGGGTTAATGTGGTTGATCTCCGATAGAGTGCTTTAGGAGAAATTTCGTCATCTACCCCCCCCCCCCCCNCCCGCACCCCGCCCGGTCACACATTTTAAGATCTTTAAATCCTTATCCGGGCTAATGCGGATGCAGTTTATCATAATCATTTGTCGGAAGAAAGTTACTTGGGCGTTGGTTGAGGGGTTTTAGAGGTTTAGAGGTACAATTTTTACCCATTCTCCCTATACGCAAATGCAGGTGTATTTCCTTTACAATTCTACCCTAATCATCCCTATTCCATTAGCGTTGCTAGCGTATGCATATAACCCTGACGGGTACTAAGCAGCAAAGATCAAATAAATATACAACCCTTCCATTGAACGTAATACAGATTGTATAGCAGTCTCCGGCTTGACGCATGGACCCCCGATACAATTCACACAGACTGTCCCTCCCACCCTGCCCCCGCCCTCTCCCAGACGAGTCACTGCTGCCTTCCTGTACTAATGCATATTTAAGTGTGCGCTGCCTCGCTAGTACCCCTCTTGACAAGGGGCAGGGGTGGATACCTTAACCTCCCTCTCCCCTGCCCTTAAAACCTGAAGTACAAAACTTACAACGAGCAATAAACTAAATCGTAAGGAGACCGTAGACTTCTGCTCAAATATCGAGTTAGAAATGCGTTCTTCAGCACACACATTCGTCGCCATTATAAAAACATCTGTCACTCTGGAAGGGGGGGGTAAAAAAAGGTCGTGTTTGTTCTTCGCCTACAACGTGATTTTTTCCCCATACAAATAGAGATTTAAACGCTTATTTAAGAGAAAACATGTTTCAATTTGAGTACACTTTTTTTTAACATGTGATTTTCAAAATTGTTTTCTCCAAAATTTCGTGACTGTTTTCATGCGACCGCTCTTGTGACTGGGTGTTTATAAACGTCGATACAAAACCAGAGGATCCTGGTTTGACTATAGGAGGCCTATTACAAAATATTATTGTGAAATTAGTTGGTCCTGTTGTCTAGCTTATATAAGACCAGATACCACCATAGAAAATTTATTATTGTTTCTATCCTTGCTTAGATTGGTTTGTAAGTGGTTTGTTTATTTAATTATAAACACGTTCTAGTGAGTTATAATGTGTATTTCTATAGGGGGAATACATGCTGATTAATTATAATTCAAACGTGAAGTGATTTTTAAAATTAATTAACTAATCAAAAAGTTGATAAATAATCGTTTTAAAAACGAATTATATTATCATTATTATTATAGGCCATTAACCGCGTGTAGGAAAGTCGATTGTATTTTAACATTTTATCATGCTTTAGTTAACTCAACTGTTGCTTGGAATTCCAGTACTTTCTCAGGTTGGAAAATGTTCAATGTAAATTCCTATTATAAATCATTTCTTAACCGGATTTATTATGATTATGGCAGAATTCAAAACATTTTAGGGCTCCAAACTTTCTTTTCGCGTAGATTTTATTGTAGTGCTCTTTTAGTTTTTAATATTTTTAGTATCAATATTTCTTATAAATTTGCCTTTGATTCATGTCCTTTCTTGGGCCTCTCATAATCCAAAAGAGTTTCCTTTCAATAATTCTTTCAAGGTCAGCCCTAATGGCCGTTGTCCATAAAGCTAATCTTAGATTTGTCGAATTCGACTTCTACCACAGTTAAGGAGCCAAGACAAAGAGTTATTTGAGGAACTCCTTTATAACTAATTTAATAATTACATGTTCAACCTCTAATATCTAAATTAGCAGTATTCTGCTTACCATTTCTATTTTTGTTCTTATAATTGATATAAATTGATATTCACTACTGTACTTCTATTTTTAATGTAGTTATTATTGTTATTATTAATATTAATACTACTACTAATGTTCTTAGACTGTAATAACTGGTTGTGGGTGTAATTGTTTGGGTATGATTGTTTGTTTTGATTTCTTGTGTAGTTGTGTTTTTATGTAAGGTACTTTTGTGCTTTCCAGTCCTGTGACTGTTGACCAACACTATAATAAGTTAAATTAATACTGAAAGTATTATACTCCCAGCTAGTTAGATTATAACACACAATATAATTAACAAATACAAATACATGTATCATTAGATTAAGTTATATTTAGGGGAATTTGGCCTATACGTTTTAATTTTAAACTTAACCTATTAATGTTAATTAAAAATTTAATAAAAATCAGTTCTTCACTGTCTCGGTTATCGCCTTTTTTATATTTTAATATCAAAGCTAAACATAATCTTTGTTTTACTAAGTAGCCTATATATTTATAACACAAGTAATGAGGAATCTTTATTAAATATTAAAAATATATACATCTAAAGGATACACACGCCAAAATTAGTTCTCACGACTTATACATGTGTAACACATGTTTCTGCTGGAATACTGTCTAAAGAAGCTCATATTTTATTCTGATTATTAGGTAAAAGTTGTTTTTAGTTATGAAAGAACAAAATAGTAGGCGGCTGAAAGCTTTTTTTATTTTAGATAATTAATGTATTCAAAAATGTTTGAAAGGAGAGTTTTTGTTACAATATAAACACTGTAGAGTACATTAAAAGCAAGAAATAAGTAGAGACCATATAAAAACAAACTGTTAGTTTACTAAAACCTACCTTTTTAAATTATATTTATATATTAATATTTTCCTGTAAAATTAGCAGTAAATGTGAAAATGTTTATAATTTTAATTTTAAGCATAAATCTAGCAAACATGTGGAATTAAAAGTAGGCCTATTTCTTGTTTCTCTCACAAGCATGTAATTTGTGATTTGATACGCTATAAAATAGTTTTTAACTCTGTCATGTATAAAATATAATGTTAAATTACCCTCATCTGTGGTAGCATGGTCTGGTGCGTCATTCTCGTGTTGGACTGTCGGTAACGGGGAGACAGGGTAATGTATCCTTAGAGTTCACGTGTGCATATTCATTGAATCCTTCGACATAATAAAATATTATGTACACAGAGATGTCTTTCAAATTAAAAATTGACTAAACCATTTGGACAATATATTATTATTATTATTATTATTATTACTAACACCGCGTCTTACCCGTCCGGGTTATACACACTTACTTTAATGTGTAATGGTAGGGTGATTGTGAGATTAAATGGAGGACCTACAGTTTAACGTGGAATCCGAACCACGGCGGAGGCCTGAGCATTCCACACATTCACAAGATGTCTTGTCAGAGGGGAATAAAGGGTTTAGCAATCAGATAAATCTGTGCCGGGACCGAAGATTGAACCCCGGACCCCCAGAACAGAAGTCTGACACCTTACCCCTAGACCGCCAGGCCACCTTGATCACTATAAACCACAGATAAAACAAGGGGCATGAGAGGGGAGAATAAGAGAGACAAAAAAGTTATTATTGGCTATTAACTAAATTTTTTATATATTTTTCTACAAGATTATATCAATAATTCGTGTAAATGAGAAAATACAAAAACTTTTTTTCCACGAACGCGGCAGAACTGTGAACTTTATTTTATTGTTTTATACCCTCCTGACACGCTTCAGAGGTTATTTGCACTTGAGAACAGTTTGTAGTTAGCTCTGAGCACCTCCTACCCTACATGAGTACCCCAACCTTTATTCGAACACGAATCTTCTAATAACTCTCGTGTTCACTGCCACGAGAGATAAGCAAGGGGAATGAACCCTGAAGTTTGATCCGGCTTCCTGATATAATTTTAACAACTATAATCAGCCCATCTCACTGACTAAATAGTTAGAGTGGTCAACAACAAGATCAGGTGACTCTGATTCGATTCCGAGTGGTGTTGAGGATATTTACTATTTATAGCCAGCAGGCCTGTACAACATATAGCCTACGAACAATTTCCTTGTCACGAATTTCGGTCCGTAATGAGAAAAAAAATATGAGATTGCAGAGTTTTATTTGAGGGCTTTAAATTTTGTGGCCAACTGTACTGATGTTAACAAAAATATATGATTTATAAAAAAACTGAGGGGTGGCACTTCTTTAACAGCTTAAAGGTAGATAAATAAATAAATAACGTTTAAAAACCATTAATTGATGATCAATAGACATTTTGAAGATATTCCTCGCAAATCAACAAAACTATGTCTTCGCTTGCGTGTTTTACTTTCACCCAAAGTACTAATTTTTTTTTATGGCATTTGTGCTTGTTTTCCATTGGTGGCTTATACTCCAGCTCAGGCGTCCTCAAACTACAGCCCGTGGGCAATATTCGGCTAGCGAAATGGGTTTATCAGACCAATTTTGAAATAAAATAAAATAAATAAACTAGTGGAGATATTTTAACACCGCGTCTTACTACCTATTCGGGTTATACGCTCTGAATAATATTATTTCTATGATGAAAACCGAATATATGTTACTCCTGTATGCAGTACACAGAATTACTACATACATACCATCACGTGCGGTCAGCAGTAGTATTGAATATGAGTAATCAATATAGCCGCATTGTGGTGTACAGTTCCTCAGCACTCACTAGCTGCGTTTCAAAAAGTGTCTGTTGGGCAGAGGGTTTGAGGAAAGTTTCCGATATGGAGAGGGAGGGGGTAGCTATGTTTGCTGCACAGCTTACATCTAGTCATGGCGCATTAAATAGTTCATCTACTATAGCCGCATCTAGATATCATACATCTAGCCATGTTTAATTATGTTTATAAGCTACATATATAGGCCTATATATGTACATACATATACGTAGCTATATGCATATTTATTATTTATATATAAATATACATTTTATATGCATATACGCCTATAAATATATATACATAACATGGATACGTATGCATGCATACATGTATACAAACAAATATATAAATATAAAATATACATAATTTTATAAATATATAATTATAAATATAAACCTAATGATATATATTAATATATATCAAACATATATAAAATGATAATTTTTTATTTTCGATCCAGCCCACCTATCACTTTCAATATCTTAAAGTTTCCCACTACGAAATAAGTTAGCTCAAGTTAAATTCTGAAGAGTTTATTCAGAATTCACTCTCTTCTTATCGTTTTCTCAGACGAGCTAGCTGTTTAGTATATTTCGTAAGATTAATAAGATGCATTGCACTCATAAAATAAGACTAGGCCTATTAAAATAACCAATATTTTTTTAATTCAGGGTTGATGAGCACCTGCAAAAAAAAAATCTGCAAATGTTAGGAATAAATGGAAAAAATTTAAAAAAATATATGTAATTCTATAATATTTTCTCGTAGAGTAGCATAATCGAGTGCAGACTACTTACTTTATCTTCCATTGTGTCAAGACTTTAATTTAAAATAGTTAAAAAAGATGGTGTTTTTATGTATTGCGTTGCTCATAAGATACTGGAAAAATATATACTTTTTTGTCTGGAAAATCTGATAGATCCAAGAAGTTTTGGAAAATTAGAAAATGTATCAACACTGTAAACGTATCCAAATCAGTGTGAAAACTCGTAAAAGGCACTATTACCGGTTCTAGTTTTTGTTTTAAGTCCTACGATACATTTTAAATATCTCTTGAAATAGTGAGAGTTTTAAAATAAAATGAGGAAAGTTAATCATGCAGAAGATTCGGGAGTGGTATAGTATTACGTATTTCACCTATGAATAAGATAATGGGGAAAAAAGGCTTGATTTAAATAAAACATTGTAAAACATTTATCTCGTTAGTATTTCATTATAATAAAGACCAGGATTAAATTTTTCCGCTTAAGTTATTAGCCATTTAACTACTAAAGTGCACATCCAGATTATTTTTAATTAATCTAATATAAATTGTAATCAAATAATGGAGCGTTAAAATAAATTCCATCTTCTGAAACGTGTCCTTAATACAAGTGTCTTAAGGCCAACGATTATGACAAATCTTTATATATTTACTAATCTCAATTTTTACTTATTTCTTAAATTAAAAATATTCTCGCTCTTATTGAAGCTATTCCGAGCTCAGTAATTCATGGAATAGCCACTATTGAATCAAATTCTTGGCCCATATGTGCGCCTGGTACTTATTTAACTGCGAAAGAATTCTATGTTTAATTCATTATGCTTATTTATTTTCCGAGAGAAGAGCTTCGAACCGTCATGGTGTCCTTGAGCTGGAAAGGATTATAGCCGGGTCTTGGCATGCCCACGCACTATAATTCAGGCAGCCGAAGGACTTCTCCCCGTTCCCCTCCATTTCTCCCTTCCGTTCATCCCATTATTCCCACTCCTCCTTCCTCCAAGACAAACCCCCTCCCTACCATCGGCGACGGTTGAATTCGCGACACCCCCGGCGTTACATTTCAACCCTTGCTTGTCTCACCGCCCGCTGGTTGTGAAACATTGGTGAAATTTATTGCTTAGCAAAACAACTACTGTACATTTCTTACTGCACCCGTACAAATTATAGCAGTGAAATATATATACTTGAAATTACTGTTTTCTTGTTCTTCGCCTTCGTGGGTAGAATGATTGACTTTACAACGTTTTAAATGCCGTGCTGTGTTCAACCTCAGAAGGAAAATAGTAAGAAATAATGTAATAAATTGCAAAAACACGTTCTATTACAAGTACTGTATGTAATGGTAGGGTTGGTGGCACGAATGGTGTACCTGACCATGAACCGGGGGGCAGGGATTTCATACCGACTGGCTTCACTGAGGATATATATACATATATTGTACTTGTGTTTCTACACGGTGTTGCAACAGCCCAATTTTCGTGGGTAAAACCCTATACGACCGCTAGAAAAACTAATAGATCTACTGTCACAGTCATATTCCCGCGTCAATTCGCTCGAACCACAGCTGTCACTTCTGATATACAGTAGCCCCGTGGCTTCTTTGGTGCTGACTGACAGCTCACAGCTGACTTCTGACAGTCAACATTTAGGTATATACCTAAATTTTGACTGTCAGTAGTGACAGCTGCTAAACAAATGTTTTTGCATATCATTTGGTTCAGCGTAGGGATACGTAATTTGGTCTGGTAACTTTTTTAATCTGTCAGTCAGCACCAAAGAAGCCATGGGGCTACTGTACATTATCAACATCTGCGGAAAAACACTAATTAAATAGTATTTTTATTTATATATTTGAGATATTTAACGTGTACTTTCTGAACCGACTAATTATATGAGCAAATGAGAATTTCTATGAGTGAGAGCGAAAGGGTCTACCAATTTTGCCGGGAAAGGTATTTTCACATACCTCACAGGATCATTTTAGATGCTAAAATCGACATGGGACCGACGAATTTATTTTCCCTCTGAAGGAAGTTGTGTTACGGATTTTTATCGCTCAAGAAAAATCTGTCGACCCCGGCTGGGTTTTGAACCCATGATTGTTGGGTCCTTGGGTGAGCGCTATACTCCAATACCACCGAAATTAATAATGAAATGGTAGGTAGAATTTCATCAATTTTGGCCTCAGAAATATTTGTATATATTTTATATGGTTGGTCTTTATAGTGTTTTCACGGTAGATTTGGCCTCTTCTGACAATAAAAAAGGTGCAAATAGAAGTTTCGTATTCATCCACCTCGAAGAAAATATGTTTTGTTGCCTTGACAACTGAAGTCAATTTACATCACTTGTCAAAATGATGAACCATGTTCGTGAAGAGGATGAAAACAGAAAACTTTATTTCCTTTAGCGCTTTGTTTCTATTTAATGTTGACCAGCTATAATTATTATTTGGACCAACAATATTTTTGGCATAAAAACTGAAAAAATACTAACTTTAAACTCATGTTCCACTTGTTCAATTTTCCTAGATCATATTATAGCTGTGGGAGAAGGTTTTGATTCAACAGAGGCTTAAAAACAGCTCCGGGGATTGAATAGTCTGAGATGTATATTTTACAATAGACTGGACTGACGATGACAGGTAGATTGGAGTTCAAATCCTGTTCGTGTGCACTGAGGTTGCTATTTCTTAAATAGTTTTCCACTCCCCATACAAACAGATTTGGGCACACTTCTTCTAAATTCAAAATTTCTCATCCTCAGTACATTAACGTAGTTAATATATATGCGTATGGACCAATCGGGTAGTAATACACGGTGATAATAATTTTGATTTGATAAAATTTGAACTATAGTGTATATAGCTGTTTTTGTTAATTTATACCCGAGTGCCAGGAATGCATTCCATGGTACAACATAACAAAATCACTCAATATAATAAATTATTTAGTCCCTAACCGAGACTGAACCAAAACCCTTTGTTCCATACCATTACCTCCCTCCCTAACAAAATTAATTGCCAAGACTAATACACTAAAGAACGTGGACTATATATCACTTCCAGGGAGAATCAAAGAACCCTTCAACAAGAAAAATATAGAGAAGTTGAGTCAGTAAAGCTTAACAGAGTATTTCATGTTAACTAACAATATTACGAGTTTTAGTAAAATATGTACTGAAGAGTCACTTGGTCCCACTTTATAAAATAAGGATACAATACCAATTGTGTTTTAAAGTATTTTTGATTCTTAAAAACTAGCAGTAAAGAACAGGACAAATTGTAAAAGATTTCCATGAACCAAATTGCATCTCTTTAAGTGGCCGCCAGTGAAAGCGACGTTAGCCGATTTATTTTTAAGAAGGGAAATAAATCCTCCAAGGGGATGCGGTGAGGGGTGCAAAAAGCGCTTGCAGCAGCCATTAGAACAACCCTCGCGATCACATTATCACACAGATTACACGTGTGTTAAACGCTCAAGATCACACCATCACACAAATGGACGTGTGTTAGACACCGACGATCATACTGTCATACAGATCGGACGTGTGTTAGACCCTCACGATCATACTGTCATACAGATTGGGCATGTGTTAGATCCTCACGATCATACCGTCATACAGATCGGGCATGTGTTCGATCCTCACGATCATACCGTCGTACAGATCGGGAATGTGTTAGATCCTCACGATCATACCGTTATACAGATTGGACGTGTGTTAGACCCTCACGATCATACCGTCATACAAATCGGGCATGTGTTAGATCCTCACGATTATACCGTTATACAGATCGGGCATGTGTTAGATCCTCACGATCATACCGTCATACAGATCGGGCATGTGTTAGACCCTCACGATCATACCGTCATACAGATCGGGCATGTGTTAGACCCTCACGATCATACCGTCATACAGATCGGACGTGTGTTAGATCCTCACGATCATACCGTTATACAGATTGGACGTGTGTTAGACCCTCACGATCATACCGTTATACAGATTGGACGTGTCTTAGATACTCGTGATCATACCATCATACAGATTGGACGTGTCTTACACACTCGTGTTGTAACCCCAAATCAACCTTCATTGTTTAGTAAATGCGTTATTTAGTAACCAAAACCAAAGTGTTTAAAAAATAATTATCCTAAATATTAATTTGTGATATTTAATTTATGCTATATTTCTTTTAAATCAAGCCCAGTTTAATCGTTGGTTGGGAAAGTGAAACTACATGCAGCCCGAACACAATATAACTAGATATTTAAATCTAGTGCTGAAATATAAGCTGACGTAAGTAAATCCAGGGTGATCAGGTCCTATACTAACTCAGTCAGGATCCAAACTAAGGGTGCCGTATGCCGTTAAATCAGCACATGCATATGATATAATCTAAGTCAGAACCTCTTGGCCGTATTCAAGCTTCAAAAGGAAATGCCTCACAGTGCGATATTTATTGTAATAATAGTAGCTGTGGAGTATAAAACCTAACCAAAACTATCCCCAAACATCCTAGTTTTCGTTTGTCACTCTATTAAAAATGACTACGTACACTAGGACCATTTATTTTGATTTCAAAACTACAGCATTTCTCGTGAAAAGTCGATAAAATGATCTAATTTCTCATTTTTGTGAGTTTTTTAAATTATAAAACATAAAATGGAAGGTTGGAATTTGTTTAAATGTTTGAGGAACTTATTGATAAACTTCACCTCACTTTGGCGTGAACCATATTTGAAAATAACAAACAATTTATTTTTTAAACACTGGGATTTATGAGTATCTGCAAGGCGTCTCAGCTTTCCGCTAGACTAGATTATTCTAAAGATATTACCAACCCACCTAGTAGTTAATAATCAAGAAAGAACTTTCCGTTAAAATAAATTTTGTTTTACACGCAATCGCAGAGAGTTTTATATTTAAAACAATAAAACAAAACGCATACAGTCTTAAATTGTTGTACAACGTCACTAATATTTTAAAATTGATTAAATTAGTTTGTTTATGCTTATGTATTTATTTACTTTTTAAATTGCCCCCCCTCCCTCCCAATCAAGCTTTTTGTTGTTAATCTTGAAAATGGTTTGTGGAAATATTCCTGGACATAGATAGATTTATATTAGAAAAATGTTATAGGAACCATAATAATGTCTACTTGTAAGAAAGCAAAGTTGATGTTTTTTCATTTGACTCAATGCTCTGCAGAGACAAATAGGGGAGTGAGAGTATAAGCGTTGTGTGTATGCAGAGTATGAATAGGGGAAGTACCAAGACTAGGTTACAAATAATTATACTTAGCACCACGTCTTACTGACCGTTCGGGCTATACGCTTAGTTTGCAAAAATCTTATTGAGATAATTTATTTATTTCAATGACGTTATATTGAGGGGAGAAAGCGCTCTGGTATCAGGATGTTGAAGGAGGACCTCATGACGTTGGGACTTGAATTGCTACTCATAGACCTCCCAATCTTAATGAATCCAAGTAAGCCACGACGTTCAATCTTTCCTATTTTATACATGTTACATGTAGCACAGTAATCAGCATTTAACATGGGGTTAATCAAATATGTGACTCAGTTATGGTATTTATATGACGTTGATATAGAGTTTGGTGCCATGATAGTTATGGCTTCTCTTTCCTTTATATATTTTCTAGATCCTGAAAAATCAATTAGCGTATTTGGATATATTTTAATAGGACACCTCTTTTAATTGAATCCAATCGGCTCCAATAAATTCAAATCTCTTTGTGCTTAGTGTACACTATTTATGAACTTATGTTCCACAATTAAGTCGCAATTAGACCTGCGATCCAATATTAAAAACAAAAAGACCTATACACTTACTATTATAAGTGCATTTTTTAAGTAATTTTTTCTTTGAAAATACATAAGAAAATATAATGGTTGCAAAACTCGACGTTTTTTAATTTTTGTTTTTTCCCTCATCGGTGTGCAAGCGAACTAAAAATAATGTATAATATATTTGGGTTTGCCGTATGGGGTGGCAAGGTTTCGAATCCTGGCTGGGTGCATTGAAGGGGGAATTTTCCAAAATGGTTTTCAACTCTTCCTCATTCCAAACCAATTTAATAAATTAAAATGTGTATAGTCCAGATGGGTAGTAAGGTGCAATAAAAAATAAACACTTTAATTTTTTGTAGGTGCTTGGGGGGGTTATTAAAGGATGGGTTTGCCCTTGAAGTAAACTCTCATTTACTCTAAACCCACTTGCTTTCACAACATGTGATTACATATTTGCCACACCGGGATTTGAACCACACTCTCAGTAGTTGTTTTGCACCTTGAACCTTGAGATATTGAATTTGTTTTTTGATAGAAAGTCAGTTAATCGGAGTTATTACCATCATAATATAAGTTAATAATAGTTTTTGTTACTGGTAATATTATTTTATACTTTATCTAGCAATATGTAATTATGTATCTTATTTTTATTTATCTTTTAAATCGAGAATAATTTCTACCTTATTAATAGTTTAAGGTTTAGGATATCAATCTGAGCGATTACACCTAGAACTTATTTAGTATTTTATAGTTTATTTGCTTCATTTCCTTTATTATTATGGGTGCTTTATTCATATTATTTTTAATGTTCAGTATAATTTATTTTATGATCTTAGTCTTATATATTTTATATATTATCTTGTTTATCACTTTAAACGATCTTAACTAGAACTGAGGATTAGGTTCTCTTGTTTTGGCGTATTCTGGCCCACATGTCTAGTATTATAGAGCTGCGGGCAGAATGGCCTAATCCCTCCCTGTAGGAAGAAACGAGCAATTAATGACTCTGCCGGCAGGATTAAGTGAGTGGTAGCGTGCCTGACTCTGGCTCCAGAGCTCTCAGCTAGATACCCGACCAGGGCCACCACACTTTCTTTTTATAACATTGTGGACTGCAATCCTGTATCCAGGCAAACGCAAGAGCATTGGCTCAAAATGAATCATCTTGTTTACTTATTATTATTATTATTATTATTATTATTATTATTAGCACCGCGTCTTACTACCCGTTCGGGTTATACGCTCTTACGCTAATGTGTAATAGTAGGGTGATTGTGAGATGAAATGAAGGACCTACAGTTTAACGTGGAATCCGAACCACGGTGGAGGCCTGACATTCCCCACATTCACAAGATGTCTTGTCAGAGGTGAAGGAAGGGTTTGGAAATCAGATAAATCTCTTGTTTACTTAAATTTGATGTTACGTTAGCTTCAAGTATATTTAACTATTACAATAACCTGCTTCGGTAATCTAAATAGACTAGACTGCCGAGGATCATGAGATCGGCGATTGAATCCCAGTTGGACGTATTAAGGGTGGTTTTCCAAAACGATATTACACTCTCCCTCCACGTAAATAAGGGTACAATTCCTATAAAATCAACCCTACTCATTCTTAATAATTTAGCTTAATTAGTATATAGGTTAGTAACCAGAACGGGTAGTAAGACATTATTTGAAAAAAAAAATCAGTATTCCTGAATCTATTCTAATCTTTATGAACCTATATATAATGGATGTTGGCTATAACAATCTAATTACTGCACTGTCTAGTAATGTGTACAAAATAATTTTGGATAATGAATACATACGGCAAGTAGATTACTGTGCATATTTCATAATACACAGAACACTTAAATAGTCGACCTCGTTACTCTTAAGGTAAAGTGCTCGCCTCAGAACCCGATGTTAGTGGATTCAAGCCCAGCTGTGGTTGACGGATTTTTCTTGAGCTATACAAATCCGTAGCACAACCTCCTTCGGAACTGAAGTAAAGTCGTCAGTCCCATGTAGACTGTGGTATGTAAAATAACCGTGGAAGATATGGGATGAAACACCTTTCTCGGAAATATTGGTAGATCCTTTCCCTCTCACCCATAGAAATTCTCATGTGCTGATATAACTAATCGGTTCAGAAAGTGCACGTTAAATACCCCAAGTAAATAAAAACACTCGTCGAAATGTGAACTGTAGGCCTACTGTACTGTTTGTGAGCACTAGCAGAGACTAAACTGCTGGAACAATTTCCGCTGCTGGCTAGGTAGAAGTAGGAGTTATGACATTGAGGTAATGTAATTAATACTACGTAAGCTATTTTATAAACTTTTATCAGAGGGGGAGGACATAACTATTCACACTCCACGTGAGACAGTGGCATTCCTGACATTGATACAGTGAAATACTGTATACGGACTGGTGTTTTCAATGTATGTCCACTGTTTAGAGATTGTTATGCGTAAATGTTTCTAGAAATGTCCGTGTTTGTTACTAAGAAGTTCCATTAGTGGAAGATTGTTTCATTGTAATAGCCTACGTTATTTGGCGTAAAAATGTATAAGTGTCCGTTATAAAGAAGAATCCGCTATTCAAATGTGTTTGTTAAAATACTTTTCCCTGTATAACACTTTATATACATATATTATGAAATTTTTTAGTGATTTAATTACAAGCGTTCATAAAAAGTTGTATATAAAAGTTCAATTGAATTTAGAGTTTGGTTTTATTTTTATATTCTTAGTTTTTGTTAGCACGTCTTACTACCTGTTCAGGTTGTACGCATACGTACTAATAACGCTAATGAGTTAGGGATGAGTAAGGTTTAATTTAGATTAAGTGTACCCATATTTGCATGGAGAAAGAGAGTGAAAAACAATGCAGGAAAACCACCCTAAGTACACACAACCAAGATTAAATCACCGATTTTCCTCTCATTGGCAGTATAGTCTATTGCGAGATTGACACCTTAGACCATTCAGCCATCGAAGTGAGTCTAGCAATAAAGGACACTTCCTAATAACGGACATTTTAAATCCAGGCTGTTGTCCACTATTAATATATTTCACTGTAGCAATATTATAGACACCAAAATACAACCTTGATAGAGGAACTACTCATTTATAGCAAATATGATATATATATATATATATATATATATATAAAATAATTGTTTTCACAGTGTGTGACCCGAACGCGTAGTAGTAAGACGCGGTGCTAAGTATTATTAATTGTTTTCAAAATGTATATTAATTGCGATAGTTATTGTATAGGGATATATAAGGTAAAAATGGATTTAAATAAAGGTAGAGTAGGAAAATATTTATTAAAAACTCCCTTCAGTACACACTACTGGGATTCGAGCCTTGAACTTCTCGTGCCCAGCAAACCAAACAAAATTATCTTGACATTTAGAATGTGTGTTCACAGAAGTGGGTCTATTTTTAACTCTACATGAATAAAGTAAATTTATTTAAGTCCAAAACTGTTATTGTAAACAGAACATTAAAATAATTTATAAAACTACAGTAAAAGGCCCTTGAAAAGGGCACTTTAATTTGAGTGGCTCGTACAAAATGAAAATAAATTTTTCAAAGCTCTCAAAATAGTCAAACTTCAACTACTAAACCTAATGCTTAAGGCTCACGAATGTCTATAGTATTGTGTATTTCCCAGTGATACATTCCTATAAACACGAGAACATAAAATTAGAACCATCAATAATTGTATTTCTTAACATTCTCAAAACCCGTATTTTTGCCGTAAAAAATCCTAAACTTCAATTTATATGCCATCGACAAATCTTATAAAATGCATAAAACATGTTTATAATGATATAAAATCAAAAACTTGCAAAAATTATATTTCCTCCATAAAATAAGATGTCTCATTAATATAAGTTTTGTGGCTGGGTATTTCTTATCTACTCAACTTGTATGTTGAAAGATTAAGAGTTATTAAGAGTTATTAAAATATTAAATGTAATTTTACTTTAGTGATACTTGAATATTTCATGCTGGACTAAGATTTAAACTCTGCCCGTTATCTATGAGTTACTATTAAAATTATTAGTATGTTTTATAGAGTTTTTGAAATGATACAGCGCACCGCACCGCACAGACTCTTACCTCAAAGTTGAGAGATTTACTTTAATCTAGTAAGATGTGTGAAACAAAATAATACATATTAATGCAGAAGCATAATTTAAAAAAAATCACATTCTATCAAATAACATAAATTAAATAATACACTGATGTATACATATATTGAGAAAAGAGGAAAATATCTGTCCACCAAAGAGCATAACAAACGAATTTCCATTTCCCAAATCATAATTATATATTCGTTATAGCTCGGAAAATATTGGTTTTATAAAAATATATTTCAAATAAATGTTTTTAATTTTTAATATTAGTTCCCTACTTCTACTTTATAATGAATATTTTATTTCGTATCTCAAATAGTTGCAGATATATGAACAAAATAGGAAATTTCTGCTTACGTAAGGTATCCCTCAAGGTCATTTTCATGTGAAAAGGAGAATTTCCAGTTTGTTTGTAATGTCAAACAATACCAAGATACTAAATTTAATCAAAATAGCTTGAGCATGTTTCGAGAAAATCAATTATTTTTTACGCTGGGGAACATTATAAAAAACCTAGATCTCAAGTTTTAACTGAATTAGTTTAAATGGTTTCGGTTCTAAGCCTGAATACAGAGAGACGGCATCACGAAATCAATTTTATTCTGTTTCAGGGGCTCGTTAAACGTCAACATTCATCAAAATCTCGAGTTGGATTTTTTTTTTACGATCACAATACTTCTCTCTCTGAGGGGTCGAGAAAAAGTAAAAAGTATCCTGACTGTTTATAAAAGTCTAGATAGCTCAGTTAGTAGATGAGGGAAAGCTAAAAACTAAACGTCTAAAGATCGAGTTCACGTAAAGTACAACTGTTTCAAATATTTCAATATATCAATTAATAAATTAGTACTTGTACTTCATTATTATATTAAAAGTACCAAATATTTCTAAATAGTTTTTCATTGAAGATATTTAACGTGTAGTTTCTAAACACATAACTCATTAGTAGTTAATTTACAAACAAGTTTTACCAAACAGCACTCCATCTGATTCATTCAACATTTTCACCTCATTCATTCACCTTTTTCGTCTGATTCATTCAACCTTGATGTCAGGATATCTACTAATTGGATTGTAGGACAATTTTCTTAGAAAAATAGTTTTAAATTATCACTTCAAAGGATAATGGAATATTGTTTTGTTATCAGCTAAATATCAATTTGAGGTCAAGAATATGATGTATGTACTAATTTAAAACAATTAGCTTGTTTAAAAATTGTCGCTGTAGATTTCAAAACTTGATATTAAATAAATCACAATTTTAAGTACATGAAAACCTCCATAATTCAGAAGTGTTAGAAAGTTGTGGTTCGGATATCCAATGCTATATTCCCTGTAAATTCCTAGACCTATTAGTACACTTCATGCCCATGTTACATTTTTGACTCTTTTCTGTCTGCTTGAACTGAATGCGGTTTGAAAATGTCAAGTTTATTCCCATGGCTAAGTGTTTAGCATGGTCACCCACTAATCTAGGAATACTAGTTTGATTTCAGATGGTCGTGACAAAGATATTTTCTATTTAGACACAGTTTTGTCAAGCGTACGATCCTAAATAAGCTAATTTGGAGACGTTAACATTTTGTGCCATATTTTTAAAATGAGACATAATAGAGGAAAATCAAAACAACAAAATATATTTGAGGTTTTAATATACCCTAAAAGGCCCGTGTGATCTTTAAAATGTAATATTATATTATAAGGTTTGGAAACAAAATTATTTTTGATTCTAATTATAAATTTAAGTCTTGCATTTTTTCCACAAACACGGTTTACTTTTAAAGCACAGGGTAGGTGAAAGGCTTTCACCACTTACTCCGACCCGGAGGGCTAGATTTAAAACCCAACCCGATACACCGGATGGCTGATGTTTACTATTAGTGGTTTAACATTAGTTTCCAAGCTAAATTCTGACACGTCTCCTTAAAACTCACTTTCATTATACTATGTCTATAAATGTGTTAGTGTAAATTGCATTATATCCTGAACAACCATAAGGAATCGCAAAACAAAAACACATTATGAGAAGCACTAGTTCCAATATAAGAGATTGAAAGTAACTATATCTTAAGATATGATGGAAAGAGCTTAGGGCCTAAATCTCTAACCGTGTTTTACACCCTGTCACTACAACTTAAAATATATTTTTTGTAAAATCTCTCTAAATTTCACTCGTTATAGCTGCATAAGTAATCGTTCTGACCATCTATATATTTAATCTAAAGAGAATAGGGATGAGTAAGGGATAAATAATAAAAAAATAACTCTATTTACGGGGGGTGAGAGAGTGATAAACAGTTAAGTAAAGGGCCTACACAGTAGATCCATCCGGGATTCGAACTTAACTTATAGTCCACTAGTTACCCATCACACCCGCTTCAGTGGTTGCGTGGTCTAACACAACGCTCTTGCAGTATACTGGACTGCCAATGACGGGGAGATCAAGGTTTTGATTAAATAATTGATTTTGATAGGGATTCATATCATGATACGGATATAAAAACTTTTTGTTCGCATCCGTGTTTTAGTTGACTAATTTCAACAAAAAACTTTTATTGTAACATAACTATAATAATTACATATATTGTCTCGCGGACTTTTTTTGTTCACATTAGTGAGAACGTTCAATATGTATAGTATTTTTTCTAATGTATTACCAATAGTTTTTGCAGCGCACGCGGAGAAAGCATATTTTTAGGTAATTTTTTATACCTTGTGTAAAACTATCGACATTTGAATGAGGAATAAATTAAATTTTCAAAATAAAATATAGCCTATGTTACTCGCTGATAATGTAGCTTTATATTGGTGAAATAATGTTTTAAATAGGTCCAGTAGTTTTTCAGTTTATCCATTACAAACAAAAAAAAAATTAAATCTTTCCTCTTTATAATATTAGTGTAGAAGTATAGATTGGCCAACCCAAATAAAACTAGGCTTACGCCATTATCTGCTTGCTCACCGTTGAGGGTAACCACACAATAAAATATCATTAGTATTGCAAGTAAATTATTTTTTAATGCAGTTTTCAACCTGTAGCCAAACAATCATAAAAAGTTTCAATTTGTAATGTGGACACATAAACACTTATACTAGGCCAAAGTTAGCGCGCTAATTATCTACTCTCTCACCTTCCCCCNCCCCCCGCCCCCCGCGTCACCCAGCTCCAGGATTGTCCCGAGCTTGAGATCATGGTTTACTCATTAGCCCAGGCGTGAATATAACCGAACGCATGTAGGAGTCATTTTCTTAGCGCTATCTGCAGTCACAGCCGTGGCGACTTATGGGTGGCATTTATATTGACATTTAGAGATATATATTCATTTGGTTGAAACTGAAATGTCTCTAACAGAGGGGGTTGGCAAAGTGCCAGAGGCTTGAATTACGTGCTCGACTCTGATCCATGAGGTCGGGATTCGTTTAAAAACGATTCACTGGGTGAGATTTTCACAAACTATAGTTTTCACAGTGGTTTTTCTAATTCTCTCTTAAGAAAAGATGAGGTAAATTTATACGGTACTCTGTTTCGTTGTCCTATTTTATCTTGTTTTTTAATAACCACGTCCTACTTTCTGTTCAGGTTATATGCATTTATGACCATTGCACTAAAGAGGTAGGAATGAGGAAGGAAGAATTCTAGAAGTAATTTACCTGCATTTGCGCGGAAATAGAGTGGGGAACGATTTAAGAAAAACCAACTTCAGTAGACCCAGCCTGGATTCGAACACCTGATCTCCTTGTTATAAGCAGGCCAGTCCAGTTCAAGATTGATGCCTTAGACCATTTGTCCACTGAAGCAGGTTTTAACTAGCTTAAGTTGCACAAGTCCAAGATGCGAACTATAAATAGATATTTACTTTTCTTTATTTTAGTTAAATCAGTAAGGGGTACCAGCTTCGATGGTAGAATGGTCTAAGGAGTCACCCTTGCAATAGATTGGACCTATCAATGACGGTAAAATTGGGGTTTTAATATTAGCCTAGTGTACTGAGCGTGTTTTTTTTCTAAATGGTTTTCCATTCCCCTTCACGGAAATGCAGGTACACTTTCTCTAAATGCAACGATCCTCACCCCTAGTACACTTGCGTAATTAGTATATATGCGTATAATCTGATCAAGTACTAAGACGTGGGGCTAGAAGATAAATTATACTAAATGCTAAATGCAAATAACCCGAACGGGTAGTAAGACTGGGTGACAAAATAAATAAATAAAGTTAGATATTTATAAAAACACAAATTAAAACGGTTTGTAAAATATTGGATGGTTAATTAATTATTAAATATTCATATGGCATGACTGTTAAAATGTTTTATTAAATTACAATTTATAAGTTTTTGTTAAGTTAATTTGTAAAACTATGCTGGCGGCCGGGGTTCAATCCCAGGTCCCGGCAAAGATTTATCTGATTACCAAACCCTTCCTTCACCTCTGACAAGACATCTTGTGAATGTGAGGAATGCCAGGTCTCCACCGTGGTTCGGATTCCACGTTAAGCTGTAGGTCCTTCATTTCATCTCACAATCACCCTACCATTACACATTAGCGTAAGTGCGTACAACCCGAACGGGTAGTAAGACGCGGTGCTAATAATAATAATAATAATAATAATTTGTAAAAGAAACAAATTGTATTTTTTTTCTAGGTTAAGTAGTTGCTGGCATAGAATTTATGGGTTAAAACAATGTTTTATTTGTTTGGTGGTTGATAATTGACTAGTGTTTAAGGCCTGAATGTTTGCATTTCAGATTAAACTAATAGAATGGAATTTAAATAATTATAGCAATATTAATAAACACACAGATTAATGGTCACTTTGGCTTTATAATGTGTTATAAGCTATATATTTATTCAATGTACGCTGAGTGTTTTAAGAATATATTGACCCGCCTCGGTGGCGTGCTAGCCGTGTTGAGCTAGACTGCCGAGGACGGGGAGATCAAGGTTCAAATCTAGGTCCGGGGTGGCTTTTCCTGGATGGTTATCCACACTCCCTCCATGCAAATGCGGGTTAACTTCCTCTAAATTCAACCTTCCCAATTCATAATCCCTTAGCGTAATTAGTATTTAAGCGTATAGACCGAATGGGTAGTAAGATGCGGTGCTAAATAAATAATAACTGTGGTACTAAAATGGCCTAATGAGCTCCGAAAATATATTAAGTCGCGAGGAAACAAAAGTTCTCCAGGAGAAGTTAAACACCATCACTGCCCGCGGATATTGATTCCGCTCACGTGGTGAGATGGGTTTCCGAGCTGCTGCCATTTAATTCCGTGATGCATTGCGCAAACATATTCAAATGATTAATTAGTAATGTCACGTGGATTGGGCCGCTTCTAATTAATTGTGTATTTGGTAGAGTGCACGAGGGACACTACGTGGTTAAATGCTATCCCGGTATATGGGAATCAAAACCACTGGAGAGGGAAATCAACCCGCGATCATAAAGATAAACAGTCATAGTCACTAAACATAAATTATGAATTTGTATTTATAAATGTGTATATTTCTTTTTAGTTTTTTTTTTAGATAGGTAAGGATTTAATTGTTAAATTGGGTGGATTTAATAGAGGATATTTTTTGGTATTACCTTCTACTACCCGTCCGGGTTATCCGCATATTTACACTAATGCGGTAGGATTGATAAAGGTAGCACGTTGAGAAAATAAATCATTTAAGAAAAATCACCTTCAGTACATCCTACCCACTGAAATTACAGTCTAATCTGATTTTGACACGTGACCTTGTTAGCTTTTATGCAGTTTCGAGAACTACTAAAGAATGAAACTAAAGGTTAGAGATGAAGAGAAAGACTCAGAGCAAGTCCACCCACGTTATCTTAGAAAATGGATGTAAAAGCCACGGAGATAAATTTCATTTAGAAAACCACACTAATTTATTTGGTCGGGATTTGAGCCCCACCAATGTTGGCAAGATACAATATGAATTTAACATCATAGACCAGATGTCCACCGTGGTGGGTAAGAGAAGATCTGTTCTTCTGTTGTGAATACATCTTGTGGTGTGATGGTAGAGAGTGCTAAGAAGTTTATATTCAGGAGCTGACACATCTCCTCTGATGTATCAGGATTCGAATCCCAGTCTGGGTGATAAAGTTCAGTATGTGCGGTGGTTCAAGATCTGAAAGCTCATACTAAAGTTAAAAGTACAGTTAAAACAAATAATGAGTTCAATATCAGTTTAGTACAGGGCAACAGTCTTGAACACGTTTAAAAGTACTTCCCACCCCCTCCCATGTAGGATCTTGGAATATATTAATATGTCAGGAAAGAAGTGCACCTGCACCTTGGTAATCAATTCTATTAACTCACTAAAGTTAAGAGAAAGATTGTCGATCTTATAGTCCAGGTAAGATAGCGGAAAAACATTCAGTTCTTAAAATAAATTAACCATACGCTTTCTCAACGGGATAATTAGGAAAAAAATCGTAGAAATATAATATATATACTTTGGACCAAATCGTATTGTAGCTTTTACGTTTAAAAAAATCATAAAAGTGTCGAAAACTGTCATTTTAACTTTTAAGGTGTGAACAATTTTTTTTCTAAAAACAAAAAATTGTCCATAATAGCGCTTAGAAAAACAAAAACGATGATTCTTGGTCGATTGAAATCGGTTCACAACTTTTTCCAATAAAAAAAATCAAAACTGCGATAAATGATCATATTTTGACATCTAATTACAGGTGTTGTAATAGTCTTAGGAACTTGTTTTGGATTTTAAGTTGTAGCTCTTGTTAGTGCTTACCTACAATACAAATTTAGTGCAAAAATAATAATACTTTTTGCGAGAATTTCGAGTATGTAAAAACATGTGTTCCCTAAAAACGGCTTGGAAGCAGCCGATAGTTGGCATAGAGTGAATTTTTAAAGCACTATTTGTTCTAGAAAAGTTTATCTACAGCCCCCATATAGTTAAATGATAGCAGGATCCGATTTAATACCTAAAAAGAACGTCTGAAAACAAGGTTGTTTGTTTATATATTTGCGCACATGTCAACCAAAACTGATTAAGAAGACTGCGATAGAGTAATATGTAGTTTTATTGACTCTCTATTTCCATGATTTGGTAGGAGTAACAGTCTGAAGAAGAAACTGTTTTCTTAAGAGGGGCTTTGGAATTTGGATCAAGCTGGGGGAAGCTAATGGATTATCCATATTCTCCATGACAGAACATAAGAGGGTACTGAAGAGCGTCATAAGCACGGTGAGTTTCACTGCTCCGCACCAACATAGTGTATCTGCTGTGAAGACCCCTACCCCACAATCACCAAAGCCACCTCACTCGTTGTAGGCGAGTTATGTCTAAGCCTAAGTTCAGCCAAAGGTTTTCAGTTCGCATGAATTACGACTTTAAATTCTTGACCTTCTGGGGAACTCTCCATTGCTGTTTTAAAATCTCGTATATAAGGAGTGTGATCATGCCGAACTTTTTTAAGTTGTCCGACTAACCAGGGCTTCACAACAGGAAAGATATTGGACCAAATTTCCACCTCTTTTTCATCGTTGCCAACAAAATATATTTGTAAAAATGAGTAGTTTTGTTGTGGTGAACGTAAAAATATTTCTATCCTGTGGTAAGCTTGCCCATGAATCTTAAAATTTTGCATAAAATTTCCCTCCCTAACCTCCTTAACTACAAAGGACGTCATTTGTAAACATCCATTAGACTTCTTAATTTTTGTCGAAAAATGCTGATACTCGGGATTAAGAAGGCTGGGGAGAGGATCAGGAGACTGTTCAATCGGAGGAAGATGTACCTTGCCGTTGCTACAACAGAGACCGGGCCTTTCTTCTGTCCACTTTCTTGCGTGACACCACTTGCAATCAACTTTCTGTCCAATAGAAACAACCTTGTCATTACTGTAGTCTGTATTTCAGTCGTACTTGAATCCTGATAAAAATGTTATTTTATATAGGACCAATCATTTATTTTCATTGTATTTCCTAATAGCCTCTGGATTGACTTCGGAACATTTGTTTGCCTATCTGGATACGGAAGCTCTGTTTACATCGGGATTTGCCTCGTTATATCTTTCAACTGCTGCTCTATTCACTTCAGGATTTTTCGCAGTGTACTACTTAACAGCCTCCCTATGAACGTCAGGATTTTTCGCAGTGTACTACTTAACAGCCTCCCTATGAACGTCAGTATTTTTCCCAGTGTACTACTTAACAGCTTCCCTATGAACGTCAGGATTTTTCGCAGTGTACTACTTAACAGCTTCACTAATAACGTATGGATTTTTCTCGTCATAAGTCTGTACTTACCGCCTATGAACATCGGGGTATTTTATTATACTGTTTACAGACTTCCTATAGTTTTTCTTTTTATTTTATCGGTGAATCTAGCGCGGTGCTTTTTTCTCTCTTTTTTCTCATTGGAAGGAGTAACTTTGGAACTGTTGTCCAAGTCAAGGGTAGAATTCAGATCATCATCAGGCACAACAGAAAGAAACTTGTTTTTAGGAAGAGAAGAGTAAGAGATAAATCAGTAAAATGAAATTCATCAATGGTTTTGTTACTGGCAGCGTGCTGAACAACAATATTTGCAGGGCTGGTTACATCTAGAGATGTAAGGGTAGGGTAAGCGACAACGGATGGTTGTTGAAGAGGAGGAACATATTTAGGTAAGAGTGGGTCAAAATGCGATGACATCTTGCGACCAGAACACCTAAAATGTAATATTGGCCTTCCATTAACAGGCTCTTCAGGCTGTTTAATCACCTTGCCAACACGATACACCACCAGATGGTAAGATTATATTTGATCAGCAGCTCTAATTTCACAGTGGGTGGCGTATGTGGTGCGGAGGGACAGGTAAGCCTGGTACTCAACCATGGTTTTGTATATTTTATCACACGGCATCATAATGAGCTCTTAAAACCGTTGCTAGTAGTTACAAATGTGCTGTACGACACTGACCCGTACCGGAGGCACTAACGAGTGAGTGCCGAACATGAAGTAAGATAGGTCTTAGAAAAAACACGATCCGCCCCCCTTCATAGGTACAGCAACGTGAGGTACCATCCATCACGCCGTCAATATCAACGAGATCCATGCCTAATAATTTGTATTGTGAAAAGCAAAGGAAAATAGAGGTATCTATGAGAAATATTATTTTTTATTATTTTGCCCGGCGTCTTACTAACCGTTCGGGGTATACACTTAAGTGCTAATTACGCTAATGGATTATAAATTAGGAAGGTTGAATTTAGTGGAAGTGAACCCACATTTGCGTGGAGGGAGAGTGGAGGGAGAGTGGAAAACCATTTAGGAAAAACCACCCCCAGTTCACCCAACCGAGATTCGAACCTCGATCTCCCCATCCTTGGCAATCGAGCTCAACACAACTAGCACCCTAGCTAACTACGCCATCGAGGCGGGTCTATGAGAAATAATGTTTATTTTTAGGCATGTAGGAGATGACAAAATTAAAAATATGTCACAAAATAAGAATCAGTAGAAAGTGTTCCGCTCAGATAATATTAGCGACAAAATTTAATTGCAAAACAGCTATAAATATTGAAAGCAGATATAAAAAAAAGAATCTCGAAAGTACAATTCCTTCTTATCTTAAAACCAAACTAAACTTTATTGAACGGTAGCCTAAAACAGAACTGACAGGATCTCGAAAAACTTCTAAAACTAAAAATAAAACCTCTAAAATGCCTTAAAACTTATATACAGGAACTCAAGGTAAACATGTCATAAAAATGAACTCTGTTTATGTGAAAAGAATATTATCTTAAAATTAAATACTAAACATTAAAGGAAAGCCTGGTAGCGCAGCTATAGCGTTGTTATAAAAATGAATCAGAAATAAAAGTAGGTATTTTGAAGTAGAAAATACATGGAAAAACTGAATTGGACGTTAAGAGAAAATAAAGCAAGTGAACAGGTTGACACAGGTGTACAATAGTTTAATAGCAACTAGACTGAACCTGGAACGTAACTATAGCATTGTGATAAAATTGACTCTGAAATAAAAGTAGGTACAGTCAGAGTCATAAATATCCATACATTTGTGTTAATTACATTTTTTTTTTCAGTGGAGGGAGAGTGGAAAACCATTTAGGAAAAACCACCCCCAGTTCACCCAACCGAGATTCGAACCTCGATCTCCCCATCCTTGGCAATCGAGCTCAACACAACTAGCACCCTAGCTAACTACGCCATCGAGGCGGGTCTATGAGAAATAATGTTTATTTTTAGGCATGTAGGAGATGACAAAATTAAAAATATGTCACAAAATAAGAATCAGTAGAAAGTGTTCCGCTCAGATAATATTAGCGACAAAATTTAATTGCAAAACAGCTATAAATATTGAAAGCAGATATAAAAAAAAGAATCTCGAAAGTACAATTCCTTCTTATCTTAAAACCAAACTAAACTTTATTGAACGGTAGCCTAAAACAGAACTGACAGGATCTCGAAAAACTTCTAAAACTAAAAATAAAACCTCTAAAATGCCTTAAAACTTATATACAGGAACTCAAGGTAAACATGTCATAAAAATGAACTCTGTTTATGTGAAAAGAATATTATCTTAAAATTAAATACTAAACATTAAAGGAAAGCCTGGTAGCGCAGCTATAGCGTTGTTATAAAAATGAATCAGAAATAAAAGTAGGTATTTTGAAGTAGAAAATACATGGAAAAACTGAATTGGACGTTAAGAGAAAATAAAGCAAGTGAACAGGTTGACACAGGTGTACAATAGTTTAATAGCAACTAGACTGAACCTGGAACGTAACTATAGCATTGTGATAAAATTGACTCTGAAATAAAAGTAGGTACAGTCAGAGTCATAAATATCCATACATTTGTGTTAATTACATTTTTTTTTTCATGCATACGATTTTTATTGTTTTCAAATAAATATGTTAATCCATACGTGGCTTTAGATCAAATAAAACCTTATCTAGGAAACATAAATTATGTAACAACTTCATAAAGCCTTAGGCCAGTTTTAAGCCTCTTAGAATATTTTTGAAAACCCTTTCTTGGTGAACATTGAAAAATGAGAAATATCGGCATGCAAAATGTTAATGCTCTACGTCTTGTTACCATGGAAATAAACTGATAAATGGGCTTAGGTCTTATGCCAATTTTAAGCCTCTTAGGAGTCAAATTTAAAAATAAAATTCAGTGAGTTTTCTTTGCAAGTGGATGTAAACTAATGTAATTCTAGAGCCGTTTATTGATAGGTCTTACCGTTTAGCCACAAGAGACCTTCAAAAAAAGGTCCGCACCGACTTTAAAGTTGCTCCGACATTTTGAATTTTTTTCGGGGTTATCGATGAATTTTTTTTAACTTTTTGGAATTTTCCCGTCGGTTGCAGGCTAGAAGCTCTAAGTTTGCCAAATTTAAAGTTTCTAGCTCATCTCTAAGTAGGTAAACATTAATGTGAGTGAGTGAGTCAGCCATGTGGCTTTATAGTAGTATAATTTGCTCTCGGACTTCCCTTCTAGAAGGTTTAGAGCATGCAGATGGCAGCTGGCTAAAGCCAAGAGAGGTAATCTTTGTAACACTACTAGTATTACTTTAGTAGCTATTCAAGCAAGGGCACCCATGCAGGTTTTCCAAATGGGGGTGGATTTTAGTCCCATCTGCTTGGAGTGGACACCCCCCTCCTCCCTGAGAGCGAAAATTTCAGAAATTTAACCTTGTGCGAGGAAGTTTTAAAGCATCTGAACATAATTCCTAGCTAATTTTATTTAAATTTCAAGAGACAATTTTCGCGAAAATATTTTTGTAAAATTAGCACAAAACAAAATGTAGAAGTTTTCATAACTGTTAATGACCTATTGAAAATAAACATTGTACTTTTTAAAAGTTTCTTGAACGGAACAAAATGATTCGAAAGCTGTTGAACAGAGAATGAGAGGAAATCTATGGTTGAGCAAATTGCAGCCAAATCCTAAATAATTTAATTTGATTTTTTCATAAAAATGAACAAAAATTAAGTAAACATTACAGGGTAATAAGGAGGGCTTAAAGAAGTTTGAAGAAATCACAGTGCAATTATTTACCTAATTTGGTGGTGAGAGTTATATTGTTATTTTTAAATCAGATCTTTATTATTAATTTTCTTTCTAAACATAAACTAATATCATTTACATCTTAATTTTAACAGACTTTTAAGGTAAAACCTTTCTTATAATTTTATTTTAAAACACTTTAATTTTGGTTTTATTTAACTTGTGTGTGAATCTCGTGGCATAACATTTACACACTGTAAAACAACTACTCTAAATCAAGGTTTTAATTACACGCTAGCAGTGTTACACAACACAATTAAGTTATAATTAGATAGGTAATGTTGATTAAATACGTAATTCAAGATAAATTATAATTAATTTTAAATTTATGTTTTAAGACTTATTTGAATTGACCGTTTAATTTAATCTACGTTCCTTAGTTGTTTCTTTTTTCACTTACTATTGACCCCTCGGGGAGATATGTAGGACTATTGTAATCTTTAAATGAATCGAACACGAGATTTGGATAAATGTCGACATTTCATGACACTTGAAACCGTAAAATTGGATTTCGCAAAGCCATCTGTATATTTCAGCCTCGACCCGAAACAATTTTACTGACCGGACTAAAACTTGGTATCTGTGTTTTCATAAGGTTTCCCCGAGGAATTTTTGGAATTATTTATCTAATCCTAAAATTAAGGGAAGTATATTCAAGGTAAAAAGAGAAAAAAATGATTTTCTCAAAACTAGGGGCTGTTTAACATCACAAATAAACCACTCCAGTGGCCACGTGGTCTAACGCGCTACTTTCGTGTTGGACTAGACTGCATAAGACCAGGAGATCGGGGATTTATCTCGGTCGGGTGCACTGAGGGTGATTTTTCCTAAATGATTTCCACCCTCCTTCCACGCAAATTCGGGTGCACTTTCTCTCAATTAAACCTTCCTAATCTCTCATTCACTAGCGTAATCAGTGCATAGGTGTAAAACCCAAACGGGTAGTAAGACACGCGGTGCTAAAAATCCCAAATAGAATGGAAAAACTCATTTTCTCGCTAAAATTATATAAGGGGTAACTTAAATAAGTAGAAATCTACAATTATGATCATATCTTCGCAACTATTTCAGATATTAATTAACTTATTTATTGCTAAGATTTAATATTATTAAAAATAAAAATAAAATGGTTTTTGGAATATATTTTTATAAAACCAATAGCGTGAAGAATGGATGGGTAAACATAGAATATACAATGATAAATCACATTCAAGTGCAGTGCACCCGGCAATTATTCGAACCTTGACCTCCTAGTCACAGGAAATCTATGTACAGTACGTTGTCTCCTTAAACAACATATTCACTATTGTGATCCAACATAGGTGAGCACGTGGACTATACGTCAAGCCCATCTAGTCTGGGTTGCCAGTGACAATGAGGTGAGGGCTGCGTTTATATAACTCTGCCAAAGTATTAATTGGTTATGAAGCTAGTCGGTATTCGTGTGATTCAATCGCTAACGACTGTATTTTTCATAACTGTCAATACAATTTTATTACATTATTTTTTGTATTATGCATATTAATAACTGTCCGAGTTAACCGCATGATAAGGTAAAACTGAGATTATATGTTCCCGCATTAGAGTGGAGAGAAATATAATCAATAAATCTCAATACACACAGTCGGAATTCGAAACATGACCTTTCTGTCTCTATCGTTGCGGATTGTAAAACTATTTTTAGAAATTGTCATCTGTACTGAATATCAAATCAGGGTCTCGTAGACGCAAGTTAAGGGCAGATTTTATACGAAACCATTTTTTTGGCCAAACTAAATAAAATGTTGTTCCGGTAGACACACAGAGTTTAATAATTTTCATCACCTGACGATATCAACAGGTGTTGAATATTTATAATGAGCAGAGTAGCATTAGATGAGACACTTTTTAAATGAAGAGAAAACGTCATTAAATTCCAGGACACTTTTGACAAATATTCAACAACTGTTTATGTAACCAAATGAAGAAGATTAAACTTTATATTTTTAACGAAGAAATATTTTGTTTTATTTTGGCCTCAATAATTACTATAAATTATTATAAAAACTGCAAACAGCCTGACCTTAAGTCGTGTTCCCTACACTCCCACCTTAAGCCCTAAACTACGGGAATAGAAACCTGGAGGACGAATGCTACCGCAGCCGTTATTCCTCTCTCTCTCTCTCGTTTTTACCTTCTTTTTGAGAGCTCCTCTTGTAAAACCAGAGCCCTCCCCATACGAAGACAGAAGCCCTCGTTCTCCGAGGTAAGTGCAGTGATTGCGTTCGAAGCTGCTCTCACCGCATTTCACCTCGCCGTTCCCCAGTATTTGACCTCCAGGCACGCCGGCGAAAAGGATCACGGAGGAAGATGATTACAATCGATCCAAGTTTTTTCTCCCCCCACCCCCTTCTCGATATTCTTCCGTTTCCTGATGTCTCTCTCTCTCTCTCATGTTCTATGTCCGACCTAGTTAGGCCACCGCTGTTTCAATTTTGATGCGATTTTTTTCAACCCTCCCTTACCTCCATCATTTTATTTGTTCTTACATTTAAGAGTATAGATCACTACAAATTCTATATATTTAATTTATGAAAAACATTTTATTTCTTACTACAATAAACATGGTTTGTTACTATAAAGTATTAATATCCATAATTTGAAAATTGTTTGAAAATATTAAAACGGTGTCTAAAGTATTTGGCTGCAATAAATGGATCTACGCCAGTATGCCAGTTTCTTATTCAGGAGTCCAGAGTTCACTCCTTATCTGAACGTTTGTTGTATTTAAAAAATATATATTATTGATTCCTATCCTATCTTCAAACAAATTAAGCAAAGAAAAATAGTATTTTAAAAAGATTAGCTGAGTTAACAAGCGGATATTTGTGCGTTTAATAGGAAATAAATATTTAACTGTAAACGTTTAATTAAAGAATGAAATTGCTTTGGTGGCCACATGCTCCATAGTGCCACTCTTGCAATAGACTTTACTGCCAATGAAAAGTATATCGGAGTTTGAATCCCGGTCGTATGTAATGAAGGTGGTTTATCCTGAATGGTTTTACCCTCTCTCTCCACGCAAACATGGGTATACTTCCTCTGAATTCAACCTCCCTCATCCTTAGCTCACTAGCGTAATTAATACATATACGTACAACCTGAAAAATCGTGGTGGTAAAAATTTACACGTTTATAACACAGAAAAGGGGTTATTATCACCCGGGATAGCCCTTGGATTAAAGCTTATATCATTTGCACATTTACTGCTATCCGTTCACGGGAATGCTAACTGTTCTACTCCACTGGGATTCGAACCAAAGTAAACCAAAGGTGGGCTGCTCATTGCTTGAGGCACAAAACTACCATGATATTCTCCATAGCGAAGGTGTTTAGATAGACACCGTCATAAATTCAAGCAAAGAATATGTTAAATCAACCTATTAAATTTTTTTCCTATCAATACAATCAATAAAACAAGTTTATCTGACAATGGCATAGTTGTATAAGCAGAATACCTTTCTATATAGGCCTAATAAATTTATTAAACGGGTAATTAAGGTGTGGTTAGAATAATGAAGTATATTTTAGAGGAAGTGCGCCTTCATTTAGGTGGACAGAGGATGGGTAAACCCCAGTGATAAATAACATGAAGAAACCTCGTCCAATTAAGCCGGACAAGATACAAACCTCGTCCTCAAATCCAGTATATTTCAAGCTATGACGCCTTGGACTGGGTGAATACCAACCTTGGGCCTGGAAGCTTTATATGTTACGTGGATGTTCCTTATAGACCCTAGGCAGAGATAAGATGTGGTTTTGTGATATTCGACCTCTAAGGACCTCTAAGAGGAGGAGGTTCACAGTTAAATTATGTATATTTTTTAACCAGTTGGCAAAGCGCATTTAAGTATTATATTCCTAAAAATAATGTAAAATACAATTTCTCTTATGATATAAAATGAAAGTTAGACATGTAAGTCAATAGACATTCCCGGAGAACCAAATGACATCGGAACATATCGAGTTTAAAAATTGAAGCCTTGCAAATAGAAGAGCTTGAAAGTGATACAGCGACAGCAACATAGAGCATTAATTTTTGGTGTGGTATAAAGTAGAAATTTGGCAAGATTGTAAATAAACCATTTATAATATAATGTCACTACTCCCCACAACCCGTAGGCTGACGTGTCAGGATGACTTAGTGGGATGGGTATGTAGTGATAAATAGCTGTAGGGTTCGTTTTGATCTTGTTTATTGAAATAAATTAATTGCTATATGGGTTTATGAATGTTATGTGGGTTTTAGAACTTGTGTAAAGAGTTTAGTCATAGGTCCTCGGTCTTTCAATGTTCCTACTCAGCAGTTCCACGCATTGACCTCTCTTCGGTGTTAATGCTCTAACTGGTGTCGGACACACGGCCACCCGGCGATGTGTGGTTGTTATTTAATTCAGACTGTCAAGATGGTTCAGCGCACAATCCTCCGTACTGAGCAGGGACTCGATCTTTAGGACACTCTCCCAACAAATTGCTGTAACTTGGTGGCTGCGTATGTAGAGCACTTATAAGTAACCCCTTAATAACTGGCGTCCTTCCCGGACCCCCTATCCTGAAAAGGTCTAAAAACTTGCTGTTATATACCAAAAAAGGAGGGGTGTTTTCCCTGAGTTAATTTTTGTGTCAATACTCTATGTTATGCTAATTGGCAAAACAATCTCTGTTTTTGGAAACAAGACCTGGTACGCATGCATAACTGTTGTTTCAGAACAATTGACAGTGTGAGTTCTCAGGCTTAAATCATCATCGCATGTTCTAGATTACCTAAGGCTCCAAGCTACGACAATAATCAAATACATTCTAAACCAATTTTAATGAGAATGTAAGAATAGAAAAATATGGAGAGGGGCAGTGGTTTAAAATCTTTCCAAGATTTTATAAAATCTTCTTATTTGGCATGAAGGAAAATTTAAATTTGGCAAGTTTGTAAAAAAAACTATTTCATAACACCCATACAACCTAGAAATTCTATAATTTGAAAAAGGGGATGGGAAATGGCTAATAGAAAGAAAAATAATTATTTATATGGTGGAAAATTTAAATTTTGAATAACCAGATGAAAAAATCCAAAAATAAAAGAATACAAAAACTAAAAACTACCTTAAGGGCTCAGTGAACCGTTATGCTCTTTGTAAAACCATTATGCCTGCTATTTTATATTTTTCTGTACAGATTATAGTATTTATCTATGCTCTTTGATGAACTGTGATGTTATTTTTTTCAACATATTTCTGTAACAATGTCCAATAGTTATTTTACCTTATTTCATAATCATATTTGGGTAAAAAATGCGTTGTTAATGGATTGCGTTTGTTTGTGCGCTTAGTTTGTGGATAAGGTAATACTTCGTCTCCAATATTTCATTTCTTTTAATACGTTAATTAATTACTACCACTGGTTTGTGAATGCCATAACTAGCTCAGTATTGTAAAACAAGGAAATATCAAAAGGTGGGTAGTTGGATATCGAACGTTCTAATTTTGTATAGTTTTGATGGTGCTTAACTCTGCGAAGACGATATATATTTTTACAGCATACTTTAAGATAAAAAATAAAATATTGTGGCTGAAATACAACAAAATAGTAAAAACGGCTATGTTTAAAAATATTTGAAGACAAATTCACAATATTACAAATTTTTCGCTAAAAATAATTTATTTTGTAAAAGAAAAACGCCTGCATTTGAAGTGGTTTACTTAATTAATTTGAAAACTTTCAATAAGAAACTTTAATTTAACTTCAAATAATTATTTTCTTTTTTAATTTATAAATACTATTAAAAAAAATAAAAATAAAAGTTCTTATAAACCTGACTTCATTAATTTCTTACTTTTTTGTTTGTAAATATAATAAATAAACTTTGTAAGAAGAAAATGAAATAATCATTCAAAACTTAGTCCTACATCGTATTAGTAGTGGATCTTACATGAATAATTTGTGTACATTTATAGTACAAATGGCATGCTTTAGGAGTTCAATTATATTTAATAACTGAAAGTTTTAATATTCAGGTACTATTGCTTATGTGACCCAAACACATGGGTATGTTGTAAATATGAAGTAGCAGAAACAAACGATTCAATTAATGTTGTATAGTAGTATGTTTAGGGGCAGAATTTAGTTGTATTAATTTTAAACTTTTATAATTTCATCATATTTAAAAATATATTATTTTCCTCTTTAGCACTGCATATTTCTTAGGGATGAGGAAGAGTATATTTATAGGAATAATATATTTCATACTCATATTAAGGAGGCAGTGATTAAAATTTCCCATTTCGGTAGAAATAATTCTAAGAGCAGTTGGTCAGAAACTAGCTCTGCTCTACCAGATAAAATTTAAGTGGTTCAACCATTTCTACACTGAATGTAATTGCAATCGTGTCCACCTTTGTTTATGTTACTGTACTTTTTAAAATAGCATTTTTATTTTTCCCGCACTCCCCATACATTTCCCAACTCAATCATAACTTCTCTTTGCGTGTTCAAATTATAACTGTTGACGTTCTGTAAGAAAGAAAGTGTTAATTTGGTGTCCGGACAGAAACGAACCAATTCGTGGAAAGGTTGACGTTTTCATTCTTTGAATTAGTCAGGATCAGCAGTTGTACTACATTTTTTTTTATCTCGGTCATAAACTGTCACGCTAACTAGGTTTCGTGAAACTTTTCAAAAAGCTTAAAGAAAATAAAAAAGTTCATTAACTTTGCTGTGTAAAAAGAAAATATATTTGATTACATTCGTGAGCACTATGGGTCGACGAAATTTTGTAATTTCGATAAATCTTACTTGATTTATTCATGCATGTGCCGTTAGCGAGGCTAGACATGAAACACTACTGTGCAGAAATATAGGGAGGCGCGCGAGAAGGTATTGTAGTCGGAGAGGAGGAAATAAGTAGAAGTATTTTTCTTTCTGTCGTTTTTGTTGACATTGTAAGCTACTACTGTAGAACAACATATTTACCACTCACTCTTCATCTTTCCATCCTGTCAACATGCAGGACAAACTAAACTGTAAGGTAAATATTTTTTAGACAAACAACAATGAATCGCCAACAAAGCCGTCAACTATTATTCTTTCACGATATTTCCGCGCATGTGTACTTGCTGTGTGGTGACTGCGCAACCTTAAGGTGGGATGGAAAGGGACGCGAGAAAAGGTAAGTGTGTTTGCAGTTTTTATGGCAAACCTTTTTTTTTTGTCAAAAAATAAATAAAATATTGCCCCAGTACAAATATAGGGTTTAATTTTCTTCACGTGGTAATATCAACATTTGGCGAATATCTGTCAAGGGTGTCCCGGAATTGAATGACAACTTTTTCTCTCAATTTAAAAAGTTTTTCATCTAATGCTGCTATGGCCATGGCAGATATTCAACAACTATTGCTATCACCATATGAAAAAAAATCAAACTATGTTTCTACTGGAGAAATATTTTGTTTAATTTGTCCACACAATATGTTGCTATACTAACCGCATAAAACTTGTATTTTCTTTGGTTCCCTACATCCCCCCCTTAATCGGTCTTGTTTCAAGCAACCAAGTGTAAAAACATGTTCTAAAACCGTCACTTGAGATACCGTCAATGCATCTTAATGTCCTTAAAGTCACAATTTAATTTAGTTAAATATTACAACAACCTCTTCACATACAGCACCGATTATGTGTTCAAAGGAATTAATCCCCTACTATTCCTACTCCATTACTTTATAGGCTAAGAACTATTTATGTAATCCATTTGGCTAGGGGCCATACATATTACGTAACACAATTTTAGTACTTTTTTTTACCCCCTTTACCCCATATCACGCTCCGTAACGCTTTGGCAACCCTTTAGCTTAAGTAACGCTTCCAGTTTCAATTAATAAAAAAGTACATTTTCATTATGTCATTTTCGATTGGGCTTTTTTTTAGTAGACTAGTTATTTTCACGTCGGTCCTTGTAATTTTAAAATAAACAGTATTTTTAATAAAGGATGCAATTTCTAGTCAAACAGTTTTATTTGTATGCTATTTACGAAAAACACGATTTTAAATGTGTGAGAAAGCTTAAGTTTATACAGGACTAGATCATTTTTTAAACATCTTCGTTACGTTAGGCTAGCCTAAGCCCCCGTCCCCCCTCAAGTGCGTTATGTAATATACTTGTATTTAACAAGTAAATATGACGACTCCTTAAGCAAGAGTCAAGACTCGCGAGTAAAGTATTGTTAGCTTGCTATACGCAATCAAATGCGTGGTTGGACAATTTGGTCGATCCACTGATTACCCAACTTATTACCCACAATGCAACGTGAATTCCTTTCCTAGCATGCAAGATACAGTTTTTCGTTACCGTTTTGTTATTTGAATATGGACCGGCAGGCCCCTAGCAAGGATACTAGCAAGGTACGTTTAATGTTATATCATTATTTATGGCTCTAGTTAATTCGGATTGTTAAAAACAAATATAAACCACATTTACAAATGTTAGCTATACAAAATGTAATAAATGCATAGTTTGTATGAGCTTAATATGACGATAATTATGTCTATAATATATCACGTATGACTCAACATATGTAAACCAAAACTATTTTAACTTGAATCTTTAGTAAATGGAAATTCGTCTTTTATATCAAAGTAGAGAAAATTAATTGGTTCTTGAATTGTTCAGTTTAATAATATTCTGTATTCTTATTTTGCAATCTCTTCCAAAGTTGTCACAGTTAAACTTTGTTTATTTTATTTATTTATTCATAGCACATTTTTATGTATTTTAGTTTGTTTTCCTGTGGGTGACTTCGCATAATATTTCATTTTTATTCTTATCATATTATTGCTCTTTGTTATTTTTATTTTTAATTAAGGTTTAACTACCATCCACTCCCTCACCTATAGTAATTAGATGGTTCCTCGATTTATTTTTACTCTTTATTTTCTAGCATATTTTTTAAAGTTTTGATACTATATTTCATGTCAAATGTTTTGAGTTGTTTACTCAATGGACTGCAGTAATAGGCCTATATGATTCAAAAACGATGTTTTAAAAATGGTTGACTCTATTGTCCCCCTCTTACACACCTCCCCTTCTCTTTATAAAATGAAGTCTCAGTAAAGTCCCGTTGATCAGAATATTGCTGTTAAAACTTTACGAACGTAAGCCCATCCGAGTGGAATGTTAAGATAATGTCAGCTACGTTTGAGCGTTGTTTATTTAGGTGCGACATCCAGAGGATGGTGCCACCGTTTCGCTTACAAAGAGTTAACGTTTTAATTACCACCTGTCACATATTCAAGTCTATGTCCAGTCAACTGTCACTAGGCGAGTCAACATCAGTATTAAAAATTAGATTATATTTACTTCCTGGTGGGTCGGTGTGAAAGATGTTTTGTTGGGATTACTAACGCGAAGCTTTTTCGCAGATCTGAGAAACTAGTTATTGAAAGCGATATTCAGGATTTTCCTTAAGTCTCTTATATTTTAAAGCAGTCTTGGGAACTCCAAAAGGTAGTAAAATTCAATTTCTAATTAGAAGTAATTTTATTCTTTGTGGGGCTTTTTTTTTCGTGGAGACCAGTTCTGCGGCTTAGTGGTCAGAGCCCCTGGCTAAAGATCCAAAGGTTCCAGGTTAGATCCCAGGTGCTTATAGATTTTCTGTGAAGCAGTGGGTCTGGAATGGGGTCAACTCAGCCTCGTGAAGAAAAATGAGGAGCTACTTGAATGAAAATGTAGCAGCTTCAGTCTAGAAAACTTAGATTAACAGTCGGAGAATTTGTTGTACTTAACATATGACACCGTTCATCCGAAAAATATTAACAATATCTTCCCAAACAAATGGTGGTCGTTGTACGTATAACCCTAACGGGTAGTAAGACGCGGTGCTAATAATAATAATAATAATAATAATAATAATAATAATAAATGGTGGCCGTTGGGTTGGTATAGCATGATTCCATGACTTTTTTTTTGTAGCTTGATAAGAGTGAAAATACTGGCTACGCCTTTTATTAAGAGTGAGTATTAGCAAAGTTATTACTAGTTTTAAAAATTGCCCTGAAAGTTACGTGTTCGAAGGCATAAGTCACACCTAGTCTGGTTCTCCGGAGACTAAGAGAACCAGGTTTAAATCCCTGCTTTCTGTATCGAAGTTTTATTTTCTATAAATAATTTCATATTCTTCCTCTCCGCCAATGCTGGTAAATTCCATAAAATTCAACATTTCTAATCCCTAATCAATGCGAAGAGTTAATTTATGGTTACCCTGATAGTAAAATTAAATTCAAGCTATTTTTTCCCCATCGGATTGAATAATTATTTAAATAGATGAACGTTGTTTAAAATTATGTTTAAAAACTATATTCTCACAGATTTATGAGACCCTAATACTTTGGTAACAAGTTGAATTTAAAATACAAGATTAGGAAAATAAGATAAGGAAAGCTAATTAACCGCGCTCATCCGATTATAAAAGTATCAGATGCTGTAGGTAAATTTTCACACTATTTATAACGTTGCAAGGTAAACGACGGGAAATTATTCAAACCTTTAGTGAAGGTGTTATCGCGTGTGGTTAAAAGGTTGATGCTATTCGTTCCTTTCCCATCCTAACCAACGCATGGATATAGTCCAATTTTCATAGTAATGGCTTTATTTGACTGCTAGAAAATTCACTAGATATATTTTCACGTATTCTCACAACTCGTGTCGGTGGTAAAATGATCTAAATCTGGGGTGGGCAACCCTTTCTACAATAGTCACAAGTGGCAAATTGACCATAAAAGTTTGCCGAATTTGAGTTTACCATCTCTCACAGTAAAATAATATTTTTCTTGGCGGTGTGTGCTGCAGATCATTGGAAGCATTCCACTTTCTAAATGATTAATTGAAGCAACACTGCCATCCAAAACTTCCCTTCCTTTTATAACATTTCATTTCTTCCCTGCCTCCACACAAAAGGATTTTCAAATTTCTCATTGACTGTCTTACATTTTTAATTTGAACAGTTTGTATAGTTTGCGTCTAAGGCAGAAGTATACTGAATAGTTAATATGTGCATGTCTTAAATAAATTTATATAAATATTTTGTGTTGTTTTAATATTTTTAGGAGACCTGGCGGTTTAGGGATAGGGTTTCAGACTTTTGTGTTGGAGTTCCGGGGTTCAATCCTTGGTCCCGGCACAGATGTATCTGATTGCCAAACTCTTCCTTCACCTCTGACAAGACATGTATTAATCACAACTTGTGAATGTGTGGAATTCCAGGCCTCCACAGTTGATCGGATCCCACGTTAAACTGTAGGTCCTCCATTTCATCTCACAATCACCCTACCATTACACATTAGCGTAAGTGCGTACAATCCGAATGGGTAGTAAGACACGGTGCTAATAATAATAATAATAATAATAATAATAATAATAATAATTGAAATAATCTATGGAACAACCAAATTTCTCAATTTTTACGTGGAGTGGTGAATTTCACGTCTCATTCACTACACCTGGCTCCACATTGAAAAATATGTTGTCCACATCTGGTATAAGACTGGATAGACTGGACTGCCGACGACTGGGAGATCGGAGATCGAATTCCGGACCGGTGTACTAAGAGTGTTTTTGTTTTGTTTTTGTCAAAATGGTTTCCCAATTTCCCTCCACCACGTAAATGCGGGTATAATCACTCTAAATTAAATCTCCTTCATTCATATATCATTAGTGTAATTAGTACATTATGCGTACTATAACATGAAAGGGTAGTAAAAATCTGTGTCAAAAATAAAGTGTTTATACGTTGGGTCATATTATCTTTAGATATCACTTTTTACCAGAGATGGGATGCTTAACTCTTTCGAATTCTATTGTATTTTATATAATTGATATTCGTAAAAAATTGTAAAAATGTATCACAAATACGAGTAGAATTATTAAGACCTTGAATTTGAATAGCAATTTTAATTTATATGTAAAATAAATTTTATAGACTAGGGTATTTGGAAGAATTAAAAAAAAAAGTTTATATAATTAATTTAAACGAAGAAATAGACACGACAAAAAAAAATATCATCTGCCAGTGCCTTAAACAAATTATTTTGAATAAAAATTTAAAAATATATTTTTACTTTTACTAAAATTATTGTGTATTTTTAAAGAGTCGACTATTTGAATTAGGATTCGAAATTCAAAAGAAAATTTAAGATTCGGATTGGATAAAATTAATAGAATTTTTAGAATTCGACCCCTCTCTACTTTTGATAGATATTATCAATACTTATAAAATAACACCGATTATATGGTAAAATGTTATACATTTAGGCAGCAAAAAATAAAGATGTTATTCTCTAAAGGGTCCTTTCTATTAAAATTGGACTGTAGAAGCATCCGTTCTTCTACCAACGGATTCTGACGCGACGCGCTGTTGTGGTGTGGATCGTTCAACAAATGGAAAACATCCTTCATCATCATCCTCTGAAGAGCGCAGCTTTAGTTAGAATGAACCTTTATTATGAGTAGGTACGAGCCAAAGTTTCATAAATAAACGATTTTAGTATTTAACGAGGTGGTCCATGTTAGATGTGCGAACTTCTCAGGCTTAGGCTCAACTTTAAAAGGTCAACTATAAGTACAGATCAAATAGATAGATGAAATAAAATATATTCCATGTAAAATACAACTATTTTCTCAAAATTAAAAGCACAACAAACGTATTTTTGGTTTAAATATATAAATTAATTTTGTTAACAATCACAAAACTTTACCCTTACGTCTTAAATAAGAGTGAAATCCTGGTCAGGTGTACTGAAGGTGGTTTTTTCAAACTGGTTTTCCACGCTCTCTTTCTACCCAAATGCGGGTACACTTTTTCTAAATATAGCCTTCCTAATCTCTGAAATCACTACCATAGTTAGTACATAAGTGTATAACCCAATCGGGTAGTAAGACGTGGAGCTAAAATAAAAATAAATATAAATGGTTTAAGAGAGAAGACTTAACACATAATGATTCCAACTAGATTTATAACAAGAACATACCTAAGTTGTGAAAAAATTAACAGGCTAATTAGCTATTATATATATAGTGCTGTTATTAATACGGGTGATACACAGTTCCTTATATCTCAGACGCTTTCTCCCAAACGGGGGATTAAGTAACTTCAACCCTGCCAGGATTAAAATAGAAGGCTTTCAGAGAGGATCAAACAATGTTTTAATACCTAGATTTTTATCGAGCTCATCCTCTGACCAAATAATAATATTAGTCGTGGGAAATTCAGTTTAGTACAATCATTACTACTAGTTGTATGTATTGTTTGAAATTGAAATAAATAAACCACTAACCACATTTACACAAAGTGCAAATTAACAACAATTTATTTTCGAACACGAATATTTTCCATTAATATACAAAGGAAAAATTAATGAAAACCTATTTGCACGCACGAATGTTTTTCTATTAATTTGCATTTTATGTATATAAGAATGATTTATTTATATCTTATAAATTATTTGGACTCACAGCTTGTCTTTGGTCTAATATAATTTCTGTGAAACTTAGTAATCCCATATATAGACCTACATAATAATGAAAACTGTAATCACATTTTATAAGTAGATACTTTCGTCAAAATAATTCTGGTTTTTTATATAAAACTGTGAATTATATATTTTGATAAATTTTTCCCAGCCTTTATTCATTAACCAAATAGCAATGTAAACATTTAAAACATAAGGATTTTTTAAAAAATTTCAAATTTATAAAGTCAAAATTAAATCTATTTTTAATATTAATACTAAAATTAACAAAATAACATTATTTTTAATCTTTGCCCTTAGTTAGCTCCAAATAGCTTTTAAAAGCATTCATCATTCGTCAGTTTTTCCCCACCTCCAGCGTTTGGGGGCTTGTGTTCCCAAAGTTTTAGTCTGGTGACGGCCTTGAGTAGTGCTTTAAGTGGGATAGGCCCATAGCATTTTCACAAGCTTATAGCCAAATTGATAATGTCAATAAGGGTTTTAAAAAACTTAGAAATATATAACTAATTAAAAAACTTGTGTAAAAAAATACTCAACTGCTTTAATTCCCGTATGATACCTGCTATTTTATAAACATAAAAGTAGATATAGTAACTATTACAGCTGTCAATTATGACCTAATAGCTGACCAATCAACTCCACAACCCAATTGACTGTAGTTTATATTTTAATTAAATTTGTGTCACTAAAAAAAACCCGCATTTACCAATAACCAAAAGAACATATAAATACGCCTCGCCGTTCCCCCAATCCCTTCCACACAAAAGGTACAATTTATTGAAAACCGCTCGAGCTCTCAATTTGGACATAACACCCCTACCCTATGTTGCCCGCTCCTTGTCCCCTCAACCTGCATCCCTTGGGGCCCATTCCAGTTCTCCAAGTGAGAACTTGTGAACGCTACGTGCGTGAAAACACCCAATGAGAGAAAACCTTCCGATTCCTCATTAATCGGGCCAGTGGTGGTAACAGTTTTTGAGCGCACTCGTGGTTTTCTGGGTTGTAGTTCCTTCTACAAGGTGGCTCGTAGCTAACTGCACGGTTCGTCAAAGCTGTTTTTTTTTTTATCAAGCTTGATAAAAAAAATATGGTGGTGGGGTGGGGTTATTGCTCTAGATCTTGGCTATTCGGCTTTATCTTACCTCTGCTCTCCTGGCTTATGAAGGGATTCATTTCTGAGATAGGGACACAATTAAAGCGAATTCTACTATCCCCAGATTATAGGATGATGGGTGAGAATAATGATGGTGGAAAGCTGGGCCAGTTTAACGTGGGCTCCGAACCACGATGGGGGCCTGGAATTCCACACATTCACAAAGCGTGAAAGTACACACTTTGCCAGAGAGGGAAGGGTTTGGTAATCAGATAAGTCTGTGCTGGGACCGGAACGTGAAACCCGAACCCAAAACACAAAAGTCTGACACCTTACCCCTAAACCACCATATCCCCTTATTGACACAAATATTATTTAATATATTTGCTTTTAACCATCATGTTTTTATAAATTTTCTGACCCACATCATGTGGGCTAATTTTTCAAACTCATCTGGTCTGGTTTGCCAGTGATTGATAGATCGGGGTTTGAAACCCGGCCAGTTGTACTGAATATGGTTTTCTCTAAATGGCAGTCCCTATCCATCCACTCAAATCTCGATACATTTGCTCTAAATTATAGCTTTCTCATCCCTAATCCGGATGTATAAATATACATGCAATCCAGACGGGTAGTAATACACGGTGCCAAAATAGTTTTTATTAATTACTGGATCTATTAGGAAGTGATTAAGACAGATAATTTATAGGAAGCGAATTCGTATTAAAGGAGAGATAGTCCAAAAGAAAACAAATTAATAAATCGCATTCAAGAATAACTACTTCTGATTCGCCTGTCAATGACGACCAAGTGCAACGTGAGACCACTCGCACAACAATAAGGGTTTAGGTTTCTAACAATAAGGGGAGGTCAAGGAGGGTATATTAGTAGGAAATATGCCCACTTTGTTTTGGGGGGAATATTAAAAAACTACAATAAAAATGATGTGGGGGGGAAAAACACCCCATGCGTACTAAGCTGGTATTCAAACCACGACGGCAAGCAAGTGCAATGTTTATTTTAGTTGCACACACTCTATGTTATCCGAAGCTATAACTTGAATGCATTCTTATTTCCCTAATATATTATACTAGTAAATAATGGTGATATTTAGTATATCAGATAAAATGAAAATAAACAAAGTTTTTAAAGAACTTTGTTAACATTCGCATCGGGAAAAGGTGGTAAACAGCTCTCGTTGCGTCTGGTTGTCCCTGATAAAGTGGGTCAGAACTATATTTGGTGACTTTTACCCAACTCTCTAGATCACAAAAAACTCTCGCTGCTCATTGGGGGCTCCGCCCCCCAAACCTCCAGTAATTTTTCTTTTCAAGTGGATGTAAACTAATGTAATTCCAGAGCCTTTTTTGATAGCTCTTACCGTTTAGCCACAAGAGACCTCCAAAGAATGGTCCGCACCTACTTTAAAAGTTGCTTCGACTAATTGAACTTTTCCTGGGGTTAAAAACTATTTTTTTAAACTGTTTGTAATTTTCCAGTCGGTTACAGGCTAGAAGCTATAATTTTACCAAATTGCAAGTTTCTAGCTCATCTGCAAGTGGGTAAACATTAATGTCAGTGAGTGAGTGAGTGAGTCAGCCATATGGGTTTATAGTAGTATAATTATTAGTGTAACCGCCCTCCTTTTCGTGGGCCTAATCTGTCAGAATAGCTTGCGGGGAAAGGGTTGAGCTAGTGGCAAAATAGATGGTTGGGCTCAAAATTTTACTGACAGCTCTCTTTTTTGGGTTTATTAGTACCATCAAGTGCTAATACAAAAATGTGATGTTAAAAGATGTAAAAAATGATATAAGAACTTTGACGTATGCGCTCGTGAGATAATACTTTACTGGCTCAACTGACACACTTAAAGACTCGAACCCAGTACCCTGGGTACGATTTTTGCCCTCTAGCACAAGTACCAGATGTTCTAATCCGTGTGGTTCCGATAACGGGCAGCGTGACTGCCTCTGAGTAGATCTTAATGTGTCAACCACGATAGTCCCAAATCAAAACCCTGTTGCCGAGCATGACAGGGACAAGTTGTTATGAGTTGTCAGCGTTCTTTCTTAATGTTTACTAACTCTTCACAACAATACGTAAGCTAGACCAGTTCTTTCAGTGTCTTAGGTTCAACGTTCTTAGGTTAGTTTTAAATAAACATCCCAATCTAGGTCAGGGGTATTACATTAGACTATTTATGTTCCACGTTATTTTTACATCCAGGTTATCTGCATATTTACTCTAATGGAATAGGGATTTTGAAGGTATGGTTTAGATTAAATGTATTCATATTCGCACGAAGAGAGTTGGAAAGCACGCATGATTTTTTTAAATATATCAGCACAATCAGCTTGAATTCAAACATTGACCTACCCGTCACTGTCAAACCCAGTATCATGCGAGAATGACGCCTTAGATCGTGTAATCATCGATTTGAGTTTAGATATTTCTCAATTAAAGCCTATTAGAGGGCTAAAGTAAGTGAAAAACAGGATATAAAAGAAATCAGAATATTTATAAAGCATTAAATATTATATTGATATGAGGAAGAGTCAGGGATGATTTATTGTCTTAGAATAAATTAACTATTAACTATTGTTTTTACAAGTCTTTGACACAGTCTGAGAGCTGTTAACTTTTGAGATAACACTTAAGGTGCGTTGTCCAAGCTGCGACAGTTACCTGCGACCGTGGCATCCTCATTTTGAATTCAGTCTGAGACACGAGAAGATGGAGGCAAGTGTCGCTGCACTGGTGGCGTGAGCAGTGCTTGCAACTAGAGCCGCAGCAACATTGCATAGTTATTTGTTATTGAATTTAGTGTATTAATCTATTTAAATGATGTTTACACAATGTAAACTGGAGGTGCTCATGACCCACTTGCAGGATGTTTAGCTGTGTGAGGTATTATCACAACATCCAAGCGTATACGATTTAAAACATCCCAAGTACTAGGACATGCTTACCTATACGTAACAATGATCATAATTGTCTTTTCCTTCTGGTGTACAACCACATTAAGTTATTTCACGACATTAATATTTGTTTAGCGCCGCGTCTTACTACCCGTTAATTTTATAGGAATAAGTACTAATTACACTAATGGGTATTTTAATTAAATATACCCGTATTTGCGTGAAGAGAGCGGGGAAACCATTTAGTAAAAACCGCCCTCAGTACATCCTACTGGGATCAAACCACGATCTCCCCTTCATCGGTATTCTAGTCTATTGTGAGATTGACGCCTTAAACCATACGGCCACCAACCGAGGTGGGTAACATTAGTCCTAGATGAATGTGTATGCAATATAAAATAAGATAAACAAATGTTGAGAGTCAGCTGTTTCTAATCCGCGCCGCAAAGCATCACGGGTTAACATGTATTTATTTATGTTAGCTTGTGAATTGCTGTGACAATAATATTCTGCTCTCAATTATTTTCGGATAAGAGTTAAATCAAGCTAAGTGTAGGTGGGTGCTTACACGGCACCCTGTATTCTTCAACCAATTACTTTCCTCTCAACCCATTTATGAAACTATAGACCACAATCCTACACACGTTAGAACCGTGGCTCCTAGCTGCTCAATGGCCCTAAGGGGTGGGGGGAAAGAGGAGAGGATTACTGAAATACGGTACACAGGACTAGGGAGAAATTGATTATACGTTCTCTACCTGTGGAAAGACTTTATTCTCTCTTGATTAAATCCTTCATTTGCGATCCATATGTTCGTGAACTCACATAATACTAAGTTATTATTAGTACTAATATATTAATAATAGTCATGTTCTCAATAATGTAGAGTATGAATACGTTTAGTCAAATGTATTACATACTCAACGTTCCACGCAAAATTAATTACAACATGTAATATAAGGAACATAAGACTCCCCTAAATGAAAGCGGGCCTTGAATAGAATGGTTGTTTTTTTTAAATTCGAGACCCAGTCTATGAAGTGACAGGAAGTGTGTTTATGTGTGTGTACGTGGTTATAAATTAATCCACCAAAAGTGCTAGTAAGCATCTAGTAGATTTATATTGGTGTTCATTAGTTTCTCATACTTAAGTTGGATATGAATAGGCTCTTTGTTAATAGTCTAATTGCTTCCGTTTCGTCAAAAAAGAAACAATTGGTAAATTATTTCAAGTACATGTTTGGTCGATCCAGAAATGGAAATCACTCAGTTTTTGCTCTAATACAAAGTTGAGTGATTTTACGGGGTATAAATTAGTTTTTTGAAGGACAATTAAGAAATCATATGAGTTATTAAACTTATTAAGTTAGTTTTGAAATAATTAACAAGTTTTTATGAACTTAAATATATATTTCTACCAATTATATAACTACTTGACCTAGCTAAAGGTTATACAAGATGTATATATACACTAAAATAATTGTTTATACATTTAGGATACTTTCAGTAGTAGCTTATTGTTTGAGCGCCGTATTCTAGGTAAATATCGTCCTAAATTTAGTATAGCGCCGCACTTGAAGCGTACTCAGTCTCACTACTATAAAACTAGCCCTTTTAGTCCGGAAAGCTACCGAGGTGAATCAGGTAAGCGTCAAACACGTCCGCGTACACCTAGTAGCTCATCAAACTACCTAATCACTTGTTTTCCCCACCACTTTCCAGTACAACTATGGTATAATTAGGAGGAAATACACCTGGAGCTGCGTGAAAGGAGACTAGAAAACTATTTAGGAAAAAGGAACCGGCCTGGGGTTCGAATCTCGTTCTCCACGTCACCAAAAATCCAGTCCAACACGAGAGTGACGCTTTAATCCATGCTGTCACTGGTATGGATCCTAAGCTCTTGGTAATCTACAAATATAATATAACGTGGAATAACTTTGGTAAGTTTTCATTGGTACTAATTACACAGGTCAAAAATATCTATTTTATTATATACTATGTAATAAAATAGATTCTAGCAATCCTCCAAATTGTCAAACTAAGCTCTTCCCGTTCTCGATCAGCCTTTGCAAAGGTTGGTTTACCTGCTGCGACAATCATACACAGAACAATACCATACCTTCATAGAATATTTATTTCTTCTTTGCTTCAAACGTTTGCGTTGATTCAATTTTGCAAAATTCATTTCTTTTTTTTCCACCCCCTTGCCAAACGTACAAAACAAAAGTGTGTTTCCCTGTGCATCCAGCTCACATGATGAATTGGGAATCGTACATCAACGCTATAAAAAATGAATGTTTGTGAACTTTTATTTTCATTTCTGTGTTGATACTGTGGTGATACAAGAACACTGTTATTTCAATACATATTGTCATGCAGATCGAGAGAGTTTCAAGTAAAATATACTGAAATAGGTAATATATATATATATATGTATATTTTGGGAACCATACATACATACATAGATGCATACATACATGCATACATACACACATACATACATATACATACACATATGTACATACATATACATATACATGCACATACATACATAAATATACATACATATACATACACATAAATATACATACATATACATACACATAAATATACATACATGCATGCATACATACATATATATATATACATGCATGCATATATATATGCATACATATATATACATATATATACACATATACATATATACATACATATACATATATACACACATATACACATATACACATACACACATACACATATACATACATATCTTACATATACATAAATACAAATATACACACATATACATATACATACATACATATCATACATATACATATATACATACATATACACACATATACATATACATACATACATATACATAAATAAAAATATACACACATATACATATACATAAATACAAATATACACACATATACATATACATACATACATACATACATAGATGCATACATACATGCATACATACACACATACATATATATACATACACATATGTACATACATATACATATACATGCACATACATACATAAATATACATACATATACATACACATAAATAATATATACATATATACACACACATATACACATACACACATACACATATACATACATATCATACATATACATAAATACAAATATACACACATATACATATATATACATACATACTTATATAGTAATGACGTTCCTTTTGCATAGTCGTATAGTTCAAAAACAACTCCGTACCTAATCCATCCTCACTAACTTTCTCCACACTTCTCTTCGCTTCAACAACATCCAAATACCGAATCATGCTCTATTATTCTTAAGACTCCGTTCATTTTCATGGATAAAATAATATGTATAAGACATTCAAACGAAACTAGATTTCTCACCGAGTGTATGCTGACTATCACGGTCCTAGAGTCTCTTTACTATAACACTGTGCTTACTATCACAGTTATAGAGTCTCTTTAAAATCATAATATACTTACTATCACAGTTCTAGAGTCTCTTTAAAATCATAATGTGCTTTCTATCACAATTCTAGAGTCTCTTTAAAATCATAATGTGCATATTAACACAGTTCTAGAGTCTCTTTACTATCATAATGTGCTTACTCTCACAGTTCTAGAGTCTCTTTACTATCATAATGTGCTTACTACTCACAGTTCTATAGTCTCTTTACTATCTTAATATACTTACTATCACAGTTCTAGAGTCTCTTTAAAATCATAATGTGCTTACTATCACAGTTCTAAAGTCTCTTTACTATCATAATGTGCTTACTCTCACAGTTCTAGAGTCTCTTTACTATAACACTGTGCTTACTTTCACTGTTCTAGAGTCTCTTTACTATCATAATTTGCTTACTTTCACAGATCTAGAGTCTCTTTACTATCTTAATGTGCTTGCTCTCACAGTTCTATAGTCTCTTTACTATCATAATGGGCTTACTATCACAGTTCTAGAGTCTTTTTACTATCATAATGTGCTTACTATCACAGTTCTAAAGTCTCTTTACTATAACACTGTGCTGACTATCACGGTCCTAGAGTCTCTTTACTATAACACTGTGCTGACTATCACGGTCCTAGAGTCTCTTTACTATAACACTGTGCTTACCATCACAGTTATAGAGTCTCTTTACTATAACACTGTGCTTACTAACACAGTTCTAGAGTCTCTTTACTATCATAATGTGCTTACTATCACTGTTCTAGAGTCTCTTTACTATCATAATGTGTTTACTATCATAATGTGTTTACTATCATGGTATTAGAGTATTTACTATTTCATGGTGTTTACTATCACATCCCTAGGGTCTTTACATTGCAATGTGCCTATTATCATAGTCTTAGATGTTAATAAGTCTACTTAAAGGATTGATTTTGCCATGGATAAGGTAAAATACAGTCAAAATTCATAGGAAGTGTTTTATCAAAATTGAAAAAAAAAATCTTATATGAACAAGAAAATTGCTTGGGAGAATTCTTATGCCCTCTGGTTATAACTCTATTACCTAAATACCGAACCCCAGTAAAAGCTAGTAGGCCTTGAATATATATTAATCAAATCTTCATAAATATAAATAAGATTAATATGAATAATCCTTAAATCAATCATTTAATAAAGTAGTTTCAGTAATTTAATAGTCTAGGCTCTAGGATAGGGAATCAATGTTGGCGTAGAATAACTAGCCAATAATGTAACGATCAAGGTTATAATCTCAGTCGAAATGTTAATCTAATGAAATAATTGATTTTAATTTGATGCCATGCCTCTGAAAGGCCAGTAAGCATTTGGATACATTGTATTGAAACATTATAAGTATACAGTTTCGATACTTCGTATGAAACAACTATCTTAATAGTATACCTACACTTTATAGCGTCCAGACATGTTGGTTGTTTCAAAACATAATCACACGGAATTTAGTTTTCAAGTTGGAAAACATTGTAATTACGGGACTGGCCATATGAGGAGACCACAATAAAATTAATTTAAATTAGTTTAAAAATCACACAAGAACACGGGAATCGAACGTGCACTAAACTAAAATTCCCGGGTTAGATTCTCATGTCAAGGTGTAATTTTTCAACTAATTTAAATCAAATGAATTTTCTCCACTATAAATATATCTAGCCTTAATAACATTTGTGTACACCCTTCTGCCTTCCTATATGAATTAACCAGATCGAAAAAAGCTAATTTCCTTGAAAAACCAGATTGAACTAGGTGAGTGTATACAATCAGCATTTAGAAACGTTCACACTTCACTAAAATGTTATGCTACTTTGTATAATTTCCCCTATAGAAATGGGAAAACTTGATACACTTATTTTTGTATTAATTTTGTATTTAGGCTATATACATACAGTATCGATACAATGTATCTATACAGATAAAATACAGTTTTTTACAAGAATATACAATATTTCAATACAATGTATCCAAGTGCGTACTAGCCTGAGGACCATGCATGACATACATAGACCTGAAACATTATATAATGTGGATACTACCATGGATGTGAGCATTGATTATTATTATTTATTTTTTGGCATTTGACTTGGAGGGTCAAAGGTTTTGATTCCAGCATAAAATGTATATTTAACTGTGGCTTATTTATAAAAAAAAAAATTA
>CABFOW010000295.1:302344-329408 GCA_902141385.1 Timema californicum
ATATATATATATATATATATAAATGTCTACTTATATATGAGTGTTATATAGTCGGCCTTCAAAATAAAATAAATAGTTTAAACGTGCCTATTTCGTTCAACACCAAGCAATTTTGTTTGTAGTTTAATCATCTTTGGTTACAAAAGTCAAAAATTCACGTATTTAATAAAAGTAAACACACACTAAACTTGCTATGAAATAATTCTACACTAATTAAAAACATAATTTCAAAAAATAGCCTGTAGCAATAAATATATTATATTTTGACAAACTAAATATCACGTGATTGCTGACTTCATAGCATAAAGATAAATTGCACTTAAGAAAAATGTGGCCAAGATAGTTAATTTTAAAAATGTATTCATTAATAAAACACGACTAATTTTAAAACTAGATAAAAATACATTAGACTTATTCCTTAAGGCTAGGATAGGAATAGAGTAAGAGACAGATTTTCCCTCTAAAATAGCGAGCCCACACAATTTAATATACAACCAAGAAACGACTTGTTGCTGAGCATTCAATTCAGTGGGTTAGATTAATTATTGGAAAACTTAGCTCGGTGACAACGTCTAAAACAACTTCAGGTCCTATTAAGATACGATTATCTGGTGTTTATTATCAAATCATGCTGACCTAGTCCTAGGTCAAACCACTTAGTGACCGTTCCGATATTAGGATTGTCGACCACCATTTAAGGCTACCCGAGCTAGAATTGAGTTTGAGTTATTATACGCATTGCCTAAGGTTAAGTTTTTTTTAAATTCATGATCTGACATAATATGAAGGTTTAGAAAGTGCATATTATATATCTCAAAATAAACGAGCTAGCTTGGTGTAAGGCAACATAGTCTAACACCTTAGCTTAGTCGGTAGCGTGTTTGTCTAAAGAGCCAAGGGTCCCGGGTTCAAAACCTGACATGAGAGGAAAATTTATCATTGATGAAAGGTGGGTTACCCTGTTATAGATACGAATAAACGGCTGGGGGATGGATGTCGTGTCTGTTCTAGATTTAAGTCAGTTTATTAAGTGTTGTTTTTGATATAATCAGTCGGTTCAGAAAGTGCACGATAAATAGCTTAAATAAGGGTAACAAAATAAAGTGGTATTTTTTATGTCCTAATGTAAATGTAAACCACCCCTAAACTCTTAATCATGCGAATGTGTGAGTGATTGTCATAAAGTGTCAAACCATAATAATAATAATTAAAACTAAGCCCGTTTCGGTGGCCGCGTGGTGTACAATGGACTAGACTGTCGATAATGGATGACGGGGTGTGATACCAGTCGGGCCTACTAAGGATGGTTTTTCTTAAATGTTTTCCCTTCTCCCTTCATACAAACTTGAGTACACTTCCTATAAATTCAACCCCAAACTTCTCTAACACATTAGAGTAATTAGCACATAGGTGTATAATCAGAATTTGTAGTAAGACGCGGTTTTTGGATCCCAGTCGGGTGGACTAATTTTTTTTTCCTTTTGCTCTAGGAAAATGCGGGTATATTTCATTAAAATTCTACCTCACTCATCCGTAGACCATCAGTGTAATTAATGTATGCGTTTAGTCCAAACAGGTACTAAGTCTGGTAAATAATAGATAGTGAAATTCTGGTATGCCACTTGGCCAAACTCAAATCGCAGCCTCCCCAGCATCGGCGAACTAAACAAGATGAAACTGACGTCTTAGTCCGTATACCCACCCATGTGGATGTACATTATTTAATATGCCAATTCACGTTCATAAGAAAGTTATTTAGAGTATTGGATCTCTTTTCTCCATGTAAAAAATAACGCAGACATTATTTCAGAGCAAATTTCTTACATGCCCAATTTGTCGAATACATCGTATACTTTACATGCTCTTACACAAGAAATTTGGCTTCAAAGAGATTACCGTTTTTAACTAATTATCTCTGGAAAGTTTTTGTGTAGGGAGTGATGGTGGAGGGGGGTAAAGGGAAGGAAGTGGCTCAGCTACCAACAACTACTAAATGAAAACTCTTCATAAGAGTGACGTGGCCTTATTTCTAACGATTAATACCGAGCGTCTCATTAATTCTCGCGCCTAATCGACTCGGCAAGGAAAAGCCACTTATCTTCGTTTTCGTATTAGCTCGGCTACTTTAGTCTTCCGTGCTTTTTACACTTTTCGCCACCCTCCAACCCTTTCCCTCTACATTCTCTTTTTTAACTTCTTTTTTCATTTCTTACTCTATTATTTTAGCTTCATTCTTTGGCTGTTATTCATTTATCTTCAAGTTATTATGACAGCACTTAGTTCTCAAATGAACTGGAACTATAAAAATGTCTTCGCCAATAATCTACTTAATAAAAATAATTGATTTTCACAGAGAGGGATTTCTTATGAATGGGCTGGCGTAGACAATTTGAGCACTCAGTTTTAAAATCAAGAGACAAGAAAATTGTTCAAAGTATCTTAGTAAGATAATAAATTTAAATTTAGCAATGCACATGGAAATTATAGTGAGTAAATCCAGTACATAAAATAATATATCACTCCATTTAACTATAGAGTAGATATTGGTATTAAATTTGAAAATTTCTGAAACGTTGGACTAATAGATAACAGCATCAGTCTCATTTTGTCTGTTTTACCGGCGACTGGAAGGTCAAGGTTAGAATCCCGGGTGGTTTTACTGAGATTCACCATCATAGACCAATGCCCTTGTCTCCCATTACCCTAGTGTGGATCCTCTGAATTATATCTTCCTCAACCTTACTCCATCAGTGTAGATAATCCCATACAGATAGTAAGTAAGATTTTACCTATAAAAATATAATCAAGACTGCTTCTTAAATTCAGAAAATATTTTGCAAACATTACAGTCCTTAATCATAGAGCTCACTCTCCACAATAAATAATCCACTTATCCACTCTTTCATCCATGAGAAATATTTTAATGTATTAACTGCAATATGCTTTCTAGTTACCCTACGGGAAGAGACCATTGGGAAGATGTAGATGTAGATGTGGGGATAACATTAGAATTGATCTTAAAGAGAAAGGTTGTAATGAGGTGGACTAGATAGAACTAGTTCAATATAGAGACAGGGTGTAATGAGGTGGACTGGATAGAACTAGTTCAATATATAGAAAGGTTGTAATGAGGTGGACTAGATAGAACTAGTTCAATATAGAGAAAGGTTGTAATGAGGTGGACTGGATAGAACTAGTTCAATATAGAGACAGGGTGTAATGAGGTGGACTGGATAGAACTAGTTCAATATAGAGATAGTGTGTAATGAGGTGTACTGGATAGAACTAGTTCAATATAGAGAAAGGTAGTAATGAGGTGGACTGAATAGAACCAGTTTAAAATAGAGATAGGGTGTAATGAGGTGGAATGGATAGAACAAGTTTAAGATAGAGATAGGGTGTAATGAGGTGGACTGGATAGAACTAGTTCAATATAGAGTTCGTGTGTAATGAGGTGGACTGGATAGAACTAGTTCAATATAGAGATAGGGTGTAATGAGGTGGACTGGATAGAACCAGTTCAATATAGAGATAGGGTGTATTGAGGTGGACTGGATATATAGCTAGCTCAAGATAGAGATAGTATGCGATGGGGTGGAGTGGATATAACTAGCTCAAGATACTGATAGGTGGCGTACTTTTGTAATTGCGGCAGTGAACATTCACGTTCATTGAGTAAGTGAATACGTAAGTAAATGTGCCATATAATACGATCAGAGACAGTCTGTATAACTTTAAGGGCTAACTTAAATAAATTCCCCACATTCACCTTGCTATAGGATGTATGAGAAATTACTTAATATAAATCACACTTACCCCTTCTAATGACCCTATAGTAAATCTAACCATAGCTTATGAATCACGCACCACTTATTTTACCGGCTATATGTAGCTAAAGAAGATAATCTGTATTTAGTCCGACGGTTAAATGTAGGGTAAATTATCCCATAATAGTTTAAATATCCAAACTGGAACCAACATTTATTTTCTCTTCATTAATAATGTTGCAATTTGTTTAGTATGATACCATCTTTTCATCATTTAATATTGTTCATGAAATTCATAGGCACTTTGGAAGACAGTCTCACTTTAGCAAGTTATTTATAAACTGAATTAACTTAGGGATGCATGCACCTCTTAATCGAAAGTTACCAATACCTTTTATACGATCATGATTTCTAAATGAATGTGGTCTAAGAGTCGAGACAATATGGCTTACTCGAATTACAACCGTTCTCTCCCCACTTAAAATCATAAAATGTCACATTACTAAGCTTAACGCACTGGTTAATATATAGAGGAATGTTGACCTCTAGATGTAATTTGACCTCTCCTAGCTTAAAATGAAGGTCGGACCTCTTTTCTCATCCAGCCAAAATTCAAACATGGCGAAAGATATTCCAGTTTTAGTACGGGATGTTTATTAAATACTTATTAAAACTAGTGACAACATAATAATAAAAAGAAGATGAAGCACGGACTCATTTTACCACGATATAAAACGATCAGATTACTTTCAATGTGTACAGGTATGATGAATCAAATGTTTTCAAAGGAATCGTACGTAAAGTATTGTATCCTCTCGTTAAAAATATTGATAAACTGGATAATCGTGGGAACAGGGTGCTAAAGAAGGCGAGGTAAGAGAAGTCCCGGACGCTAATAGCTTATGTTTTATTTTAAAAGCCTGTAAAACTAGCAATTAATGTACAGAAGAAAAGAATACTTCTCGTATAACAGGAAAACAAATTGTTCACAAGAAGTGTGTTACTTTAGAGAACAGTCGGAAATGATACTTTGACCCAGAGGGACACCAGAAACAAGGAATCAACATCTCAAAACTAAATTAATGACAATGTGTACCCGATTCAGAAGTACCAATACGAACTTTCATGATCAAATCCTTAACCGAAATCAAATTAGTTTTACCACAATTCCCTTCTTGGGAGAAAAAGAAAAAAATAGTAATCACTGAGCCACTGAAGGTCTGGATTAGAACTGGGTGGGGCTTTGTTGGAAATGTCTGTAACTTACTATCATTATTCTAAGTTAGTGGTCGCTGAAAGCATGTAACTCCAGTCAATTATCTTGGACAATTAAACCCATAGAGCGTCCGTTCTGGCTCGGGTCCCCCCCTGTAATTTGTGAGTGAGTGGTGATAGCTTGGACGTTACAGACATGGGTCCTAGGACTACTTACTTGCGCAGGAGAGGGGAGAGGACTGTGCCCCCATGCCCCATTTTACCTCTTCTGCCCACTCTCCCCTCATTTTCACCGCTACGCCCCCTTTAACAACCCCCGTCCCCGGTCCACCCAACTTTGTTGAAGGGGTGGGGATGGTGGGGGGTACTAATTGGCGTCCCGGGAGAACGCGATAACTGCGCCTGTAACACGCGGTACACACGAACCTAAAATTTTTCAGAACAGTCTAGGGCAAAAATCTAACGATAGGGGTGCTCTGGATTTTAAGGGGCCTTATGCAAGAACACCACTAAGTGGACGCTTAGTGTAAGTAGCCCATTATAGGGGTTGGTTTGCTTGCGTCATCACAGGCTGGAAGGTAGACCGTGAGTGTGCTCCAAACTACACTAAGCAGCCACTAGCACTTAGTGAAGTTCTTGCTTACCGCCCTAAAAGGCATAGGTACTGTTCAATTTTCGAAAGAAAAGACAAGCCTTTTAGAAAATACTTCTATATTTTGTGGCCAACATCTATAACATTTTTTTAAATGTTATTTTATTGGTGTTGATAATATCCATTAAAAATGACAGTTGGAGATCATATGACCTGGCGTAATAATAAGTGAAAGTAGATGTAACATATTTTCTAGCTGCCAGATAAAAGGTCGTCTTTAAATTACGCGAGGATTTTTTTAATGGTATTTTACCCTCGCCACTCCCCCTTTTTAAGCCCCCAAGTAGGGGATTATCATATTTTCCTTCCCTCCCCTCTATCTTATTATTATTATTATAATTTGGTAAATAACATTATTTTAATCATTTAGTTATTTTTAGACATAAGGGTTGGTAATGAAGTGAAAGATATACAATTTTATAATACATTTAACTGCAGTAAAATCAGGTGTAACACATCACAAGCAAATTAAATATAAGGAAAATTTTATAATACTGTACATATATTTTCCAATTTTTTATGTTTAGATTTTGTTTTACTATAAACGTTGATGAAAACCCTTACATTAAAATTGATTTTGACCCCCTTTCCTCAGCCCCTGTGAGAAAACCTAAGAACATACTGAAATACCTCTTCTCCCGCCCCCTCCCCCCAAAAAAACCTTACGTAATTTAAGGATGGCCCTAAGTTCCTTTATATATTTTAAAAAATGAAAGTGTATATGTTTGGCGCAAAGCCTAAAAATGAACAATGGACGAATTTTTTGCTCAATATTGGGATTGGATGTTTTAAAAGATTAAACCCCAAAGTTCTATTCAATTTCAGTCTTTGGCCGTCTCCAAACAGCCAAATCTAGGATTGTGCAATTACTAAACAACCAAAGATTGAAATAAAATTTTAGTTCAATTCTCGACCAGACTGAGCAGGTGGTGCCTGCCCAATTTTAAGCAACCACATGAATTCGAGAGGGCAAGTGTATCTCCTTGATATGCAAACAGAACCAGACAGAGATTACAAATTTATTTGAAATTATCAAGACCACATGAAAAAAATAATTGTTTTTTGAAGCCTAACCTAACGACCATATTATTGTATTTTCAACTTTGGTCGTTTAATAAGCGCACAATCCTAGGTTCGGTTGTTTGGATACGGTCAACGCTGAAATTGAATAGAACTTCGGGTTTTGGTAATTTTAAAACGTACAATCCCAGGATTGAGAAAAAAATCATTCCATTGGTCGTTTTCACGATTTACGTATGTAATATATTTATTGTATGTATTGCAAAGTGATTAACGCAAGGAAGGTTATTAACGCCTGTGTATAAACTCCGAACTGACTTTTACTTGTTTTAGCCCCACGTGAATACCAAGAAACTTTGACCACAAAGGGATGCGAACTATAGTTTCTAAGGGGTAGTCGTCCAAAGTGTAACGCTTCAACGCCACAAATGAGACACATAAAGCATAGCCTAATACGGTAATATATATTGTACATCCACCACCACCACCACCACCTCTATAGGGACACCCCATAGTTAGAGGAGTGGCTTTGTCACTGTTGGAAGGACACGACAAAGAAAAAGTTAGCTAAGTTTGAGAGGGTCCTTGGCTTTCTTCTTTTTTCTCGGTTACTTTATTAACTCATAGTTCTCCTAAAAATCAAGCACTATACCCTATTGATTACCTTCACTTTTCTATTTTTCTTTTATCAGCTTATATGGTTTTTACTACACTAATGCCCACTTTTGTTTCAACGCGTCTTTAAACGCAGATGTTTTTCTGTACTTAAGTTGATAACAGTATTTTCTCAGCAAAGTCAGTGCGCTCTGGTAGTTGTTGTTTATACCTCCATTTCTGTTTGTCACCAGATGGCTAAGTTGATGGAACATTGTTACTCAAACCAATGATCCAGGATTTCAATAATAACCCAGACGCATATATCAAAATGGTGTGCCCGTTCTTCGCACGAGAAATCTAAAAAAGTAGATTTGCTATTTTTAGGATACAAAATAAAGGCGAGTTCTCACGTGTCATTTTCAATTATTCATTTCTAATGATTCATTTTTCATGAAAATGAAAATTAAAGAATTTGTTCACTTATATCAGTGATCATGATGGTCATGATGAGATTGATTAGATACCGTTTCATTTATGGAAATGGTGCCGTTTAAAATACATGCGCGTTGTGATTTGTGAAATTTGTGTGCAATTATCGCATGAGTTAGAAAATATATTAAATAAAAGGAATAGTAGATGAGTGTGTCAACAGATATATTTCAATAAAGGCTGTCTGACGTGTCCAGACGTCAAAATGAGTCGAAACTGGAAAACAATTATTGAGGATTAAATCCAAGGTGGCAAGTGGTCGCAGTGAAACGTTAAATTTAAATAAATCTTTACATTAAAAGAAAAATGAATTCAATATTTCTTGTACATGCTCTTCTAATCGTTGATTTCTTCTTCATTTTTCAATAATAATCATTAAATATGGAGAAAAGTAGAACTATTTTTCACTTTTGATCAAAGCGTTAAATAACGATTCAGTCAAATTAAATTAGTGTTCTGACATTCATTTTGTATTCATTTTCATCATTGAAAGTGATTGATAGAAAATGACACGTGAGAACTGGCCATAAGCCACGTAAATATTAAACAAATCTTAATGTTTAAATATTAATCCCTTATTGGTTTGGATTATGATACGAAACCCAAAGGTAGGCTGACTAATTACACAATGTCAAAATAGAGATAAAATCTGAACAGGTTTTAAAAGCTGATAATTATTTTGAAGATTAATTTATATGTTCTCTATACAAGATACTTTTAATTCTAGACTGTTAGTGTTAGTAAAAATAAAATAAGAATGCCACAGAATAAATAATTGGTTTACAAAGGGTTGTAGTTAAACTAAATCAAAAGGATTTTAGTATTTGTTTACCGCATTTATCCCGTTTGACCTTTTTACCCCATTTACCCTTTTTACACATTTAGTCTTTTTGCACTTTTTACGCCTTACTAAACCTTTTTACTTTCTTAACCCCTAAGTAATAACCCTTTGGCACTATTTTCCCTTATCGTCCTATTTACACTTTTCACACTTTATACCAAGCTTACGATTTCTTTCCCTGTTTACACCTTTTGCAGCATTTCATCTTTTTACGTATTTTATTTCTTTTACCGTTTTAAAATCTATACACTTTTAGATATTTTATGATTTACATTTTGCCCTTTTTACCATTTTTATCCTTTTTTCCTCTTTAATCATTTTTGCTCAACTGTGGCATTTTTCTATTTTTGACATTTGGGTAATTTTTAGACTTTTTGCAATTATAGTCTTATTGCCCTTTTTGATCGAATTTATATATTTTTTTACAATTTTTATACTTTACCCTTTTAACCCTTTTTACACTATTTCCGTTTCACCCTGTTTTATTTTCCCCCTATACCCTTTATACCCTACACCCTGTTTACCATCTTTCTTCTTTTTACATGTTTTATTTTTTAACTTCTTTTTTCCCTGAAATATCATTTATTTTTTATGATTCACTACTTGCAACTATTACCGTTTTGATCTATTTGACCATATTTGCTCAGATGTGCCCCTTTTCCTCTTTCTGACATATGTGACATGTTGGTCATTTTTGAACAATATTGCAATTTTGGCCCTTCTTGACTATACCGTGATTTACTTTTTATTATTTTTACTATTTTTTCTTGTGAATGTGGGAATGCCAGGCCTCCACCGTGGTTCGGATTCCACATTAAACTGTAGGTCCTTCATTTCATCTCACAATCACCCAAACATTACACATTAGTGTAAGTGCGCATAACGCAAACGGGTAGTAAGACGCGGCGCTAATAATAATAATAATGATAATAATATTTTTTACCGTTTTTAATAACCCTTTTTACATTAATTACCCAACTTAGCCCCGGATCAATAGTTCAGAGTAAAAAGTTTAAAAAATGTATAGAACGTGTAGGGGGTATAAAGGGTGTAGGGTACGGATCAATAGTTCAGAGTAAAAAGTTTAAAAAGTGTATAGAACGTGTAGGGGGTATAAAGGGTGTAGGGTAAAAAAGAGTAAAGGTTTACAGCTAAAAAACGTATTAATAGGTACATTACATAAAATATATTATTAGAAATAAATCACATCACTCAACAAATTTAACGAATGTTTAAAAAGAGAAACATTAAGAGTTTTAAGAATAAAAGAGCATGTATGACTCTGCTTATGGAAGTTGTTGAAGTGAAGGGAGTATGTAAGGATAGGGAAGTATGAAGAAAGTAAGTGAGGATGGATTACATACGGACAGTCTCTTGCCTACTCCGTAAGGGAATGGTGTGATTAAGTAAGTACCGTATGTAACAAATTAATATATCATTGCGATATGAGATAAAGAGTTTTTTGTAGAAAACAAACACGTCTTGTCTACTCTCTATGGCAATTAAACTTCCATTACCACCAAACTACATTACAAATGGTACGAAATGCAGTAGTGAAACTTTTTCGTGGCGTTAATATTTCTTAATTTTTTCGGTTTTAATTAATCAAATGATCTAATCAAATTTCCTAAATTCCTGCCTCGAAGTGCACATGTTCGTGTACATGGGCTACAAATAGTTAAATTTGAGCTATTTGTTTGCGGTAGATATTGCTCAATGCTAATGCAAGGTACACAAACACTTAATTTTATTAATATAAATATATTACAACGGTCTAGTATTTTTTTTTTAGTAAGTAAGAATGAAAATGACCAAAATTGTATTAGGCCTTTATAATTATTTATATTATATAATATTTTTAAACGTTATTTTACTAAAAGTATAAAATTGTACATACTCGTAGTGTCAGGTATTAATTAATTCCCAAGCCTATAAATGTTTTTAATTAAGCCCATCTACGTTCCAATTTTCAGAGGAAAGGTTTTTCATGGCATCTAGTTACTAGCTATACATTCACTTATTCATACGTCAGGTCATGTAATCTGCAGGTGTCACTTTTAAGATTATATATTATCAATACCTATAAAATAACACTATTAATTTAGTTAAATATGATGAATTCTGACCAAAATATATTTGTTTTTTCTAAAAGGCCCTTTCTTTCAAAACTGTGCTGTATATTTACTTACCTTATCACCCTCGGCCATGCCACACTATCTTGTATCAGCTCCCCTTCATATAGTACTTCCTCTACCTCATCATGTCTTATTTCACAGTAACCGTTTTACGCGGCCGTTAAAACGTATCGTCTCAATATTTGCTCCGATGGAGAGGTCCAAATACCATATTTAAGACCCGGAAAAGTCCATTAGGGCTTAAACCGCAGTTAGTATTCGAACCCATGCCCTTGTTTCTCTAACTTAGCTACTCCGCCTGTTAACGGAAGTACGACAAACTTGGGGAAACAACTTTGTCTCATGTTGACGCAAGAGTCCGCCCGAGAGAGCCAAGAGGGTCGGTTTAACATCAGCTGAGACCCTGTTCTAAACTAGGTCTATACTAGGGTCACACTTCTAGAAGATAGAAAACAGGACGGCTAGCGTTGGAAAAACTTGCTTTATTTGTCAGACAACAGTCAGTATAGACATTAGTTTTTCTGTCAAAAGCGACCACTGTAGAACGTATATATTTTGGCGTATGAATAAATGAAAGTATACCACAATAGTGGGCACTTAGATGTCAAGATCATCAAGTATGATTTGTCAGTGATGGAAAGATCGTGGTTCGTGATCGTGATTTCCCACTAAAATGCGGGTAAACTTCTACTATAACATATCTTAATGTTAAGGGAAGCCTTATATAGTAAGAATAATTCTTTAAAGGTTTAAAGCCTTGGTTAACATCGTTTAGGCACTGAGGTACTGGACATTTTACTCTCGATTATAAGGTTAGCACCATGGCTAACTACGACTTAAACCAAAGTATAGGCACTATAAGGGTATCTTGGAGAAAATGTATCCACATTAGCGTGAATATAAGAGAGAGATTTTGGCTTTAATCTTAATTCCATTCTTGGTTTTATTCCCACCCTCACACAACCATGGCTTCTCAATTACCTTGGCTCCATTTTATTTTAATTTTTTTTCTAAACTAGTTTTTAACTTTTTATGGGGGAGCTTATGGACCTAAAGCCCACACTAATGTTGGTACGTTTTTATATAGCCTATATAAAACTATCAAAAGCTCTTTATATATAATATTTAACTTTACAACAAGCCTTTACTACATATTTACTTAACAAATATGCACTAAATACTTGTAAAACTAAAAACTTTATTAATTTCAGTAATATTCATTATAGTTGTAGTAAGGAGGAATATTAGATTATAATATAAGGAACGTACTTAAATGTTACATTTATTTAAATTGATTGGTATAACTTCTTTTGTCAATTGGATCAAGATAAATAACAAGAAACATAGCGTGTAAGTTAAATCATCCTACACGTTGTGTTTCTTATTTTTATCTTGATCTAACTGACCAAAGAATTTATACCAATCAATTTAAGTAAATGTAACATAAAAGTACGTTCTTTATACTATAACTTTATTAATTTATTATATTAATTTCTCTGTCTTCCTGATCTCACAGAAGGAAACTATCACAACATGAAAGTGGTTATCTGGCCTAAGATTTAGTATACGTATAATCAATATTCTCATTCAAGAATGTTCTCACTCTAAATCTCAATTAAACATACTCAAGCGCCCTTTGGATTACACCAAAAAATAATAATACTTTAAACGGTTACTACATTAATATCAAAGTTTATAATAAATTGGGTTGCTTATGTTATAACAACATTGCGGAAACTCCGTCAAAGATAAATAAGCTTTATAAAAACAATAAAATAGCATTTTCGTCAACTCTACCCAAATGAATTAAATGTTTGATAAAGTTGAATTTAAATGTATCACTATAAATGTTTTAAATATAAAGCATACATGCTCGCACCAACCGTCACATGGTATAAGGAGTCAGGGTCGATAAAAGTTGGATTGCCCCAATGATGATGCGGCTGAGTTCGATTCTCGACCGGGTGCACTCCAGGAAATGGGGGGAGAAGAAGATTTTCCTTCATGCGACTTATCTCTGTAGTATTCTAACGCCTTCTCCACAATAATGAGGGTTCACTTCCTCTAAAACTACCTCCATCATCTCTAGCCCTCAAATTACGCCATTAATAACAACGGTAATAAATACAATGTAACAAAGGTGTCACTATCGTAAAATAGTATTTTGCCGATAACGGAAACATATGAGTTTTAATCTATATCATTTGTACTGAGGGTGGTTTATCCAAAATAGTTCCACAATCTTTGTACACCCAAATACCAGTACAGCTAATAGAAATTTAATCTTCTTAGTCACTACCAGTTTACTGTAAGATTATGTATGGATAGTCATGACTGATAGTAAGAAGTGTTACACAAAAACTATACTTTTTATCATTTGAAAAAAGCTCTAATTTTACCATTTATTTTCGAAGTGTATTGACTTTTATTTTGTAACTTCACGGACTTAGTTTTTGTTTAGTGTTATATGAAAACTTAGAAGTTTTGCTTATGCATATTTTTCTGACACTCAAGTTTTAAAAAAATTACATAGAGTTGATTAAATTGTTATCAGTATTATTCCCGTTGATCCAACAGTGCATATGAATCGTCAAGAGTCGGCAAAATATGTAAGTATTTGTTGGTTTTAGTAAATGAATCTGTGTTCGCATCTTTTTGGAAGTTAGTGAATGAGTGAGAAGAGCTTATGTGCTCTATAGGGTGTGGTGGGAACGAATGCGAGTTCAGATAATTGTTTTGCGGTATTTTATAAACTTTTTTTTGCCAAAATAAATCAAATATTGCCTCATGAGACAGGCATCAAGGCAAAAGAAAGTTACTAAATTGGAACAAATTCCTAGAAAGCTTGAAAATGTTTTGATCGCTTTTTTTTAGGTGTCTTATTAAAATACAAATATATCCCCCTCGTGCGAGTTCTGCGTTTACAGCAATAACGGAAAATCCACGCTAAAATTAGGCTTTCTTTTAATATCTCCTTTAAAATTAGTTTTACAGTAAAAATAGTTGTTAACATAAATGAACAAAATAAAATTTTCAATAAAAATGTTCCTAAGCATTTATCGTGAAAATGATAGTTTCAAAGCTATAGCCATGGACAGGTTTGCGTTCACCACAATAATGAAAAAACAAGCTAGAATCATATTTTATTTCAATATCTCCTTTTAAGTTAGTTTTACATTAAAATTATATGTAACCATCATTAAACCTAACTAAATTATCTATAAAAATGTTCCTAGAAATATGTATCGTGCGTTGGATAGTTTCAGAGCTATAGCCATGCGAAGCGCAGCGCCTTCATGCAACTGCACCGAATTATTGTTATACCTTATTGTAGCTCGCTTCCTGCTTTATATGATATTTAATTGTAATGTTTGAAAAATAACGCATGCATTTATTACCAAATATTCATGGCTTGGTATGCCAAAAAAATTATATTTATGAGTAATATCTAGTTTCTATATTCGTTTTCAGACCACTATGAGGCAGAGTATACGCCGCGTTATTTTAGCGTCGTCGGCCTAATCCACTACATATTTTTATGTCATTTATTCGTTTAGAAGTTGAGGGTTGACAAATCTCCTCCTTTTCATTTCCTTGGTCGCTCCCGTGTGAATGTGTTTTATTTTCCAACTCAAAAACCTCGCTGTTCTCTTCGGTCATGATGTGGTCCAGTTGCACATCGATTTCTTGGTCGCAATCCATACTCTCCTTTACGTGTTCAATGTTTGTGCACAATTGACCCCAACAATTGATGCAAATAATGGAGCTTCGTAGTTAATCTTTTCTACAGTTGCAAGCTCCTTTGCAGTGTTTAGTACATTTGCAGGGTATGGTCTTTAGGAGCCTTTGTGGAGCTGGATCTTTAGTGGCTGTAATGGGAAGCAGAACGTACTTAGTTTTCTTCCAACCCCAAGGCGGCTGGCTCTTGGGATTTCTATATCATTGCTGAACTTGGTGATATGCTTGGAACGAATGCTGGTGTGCAGCTGCCAGAGTAGGATGCGAGATTGAATGTAGTTTTGATAAAGATTTCGCGAATAATTGGAATCATAATATATCGTTTAACGAATTTTCACTGCTCAGGGCTCTGTAAAGAGCTTCAATTAATTGTTGTCCTGGCGTGTATATCACATCCGGATGGGCATCTGAGTCTTTGAAAATTTGCACGATTTTCTGTAGCTTATTGTCTTTAAATAGCTTAAAACATTTTAATTGATCATGCTTGAGAAATGAGAAATCTTTGTCATAGCCATTAAATGCATGTAGAAACAAAATACCGTCCACTTCTTTGGTGAAGTTAGAGCTGCTGAAAGAAAACTTTCTCCTGTCCGTTTTACCTTTGCTTAGTTTATGAAGTAAATGTTGAAGTGAGATGGTGCTAATACCGTAAGTTGCATCAACAGATCAATATATTTAGTAACTATCATAACAGAATAGTAATTGCGTGATATACCGATTGCAGTATTTATAATTAGAGAATTACCATCCTAATCAGCTTGTTTAACAATAAAACCCTCATTTTCGAGCTTCTTACATAAATATGGAGATGGGGCGATTTTTATTCTTAGAATTTAATAGTAATTTTTCTTGAGACATAGTTGCTGTCATTGACTCGTCGGAAAGTATATTAACCAACGTATGTCTCTTCATTAGTCGAAAACTATGGTATTCTTTCCTTCATAGTATTTTTAACATATTTAACGTAATATATTAAGATCGAAGAGAGCGTCTATTTTTGATGCCAAGCTACACGGTGGAGAATAAGTTGATCGTCTACATTGTGAATTATATTTTCTAAATTTACTTCATCAGACACAAGAGAAAAAAATTCATATGAATAAGAGTTTCTTGTTTCTCGCATTCGTAATTCCTCAAAGAGTGAATGTGGTTAAAGAACCAATTCAAACTGAAAATACTGGTGTAACTCTTTATCAAATTTCTTGGCCAGGGACATTTGTTGAAAATCTATTACAGTGTCAATTGAAATGTTCTCATCATATATTTTGTTTTTGATGTGAATGTTCGGAGGGCCATCACTCTCTTTTTGCACTGAAACTTTACACTATCGAAATTGTTGCCGATTAAAGGGGTCATTGAAGATATTTTGATCTCGTATGTTTTGTATCAATAAATATTTTTATCTTCTTGTATTTATGTACATCACATTGTGTCCAGATGGAAGGAATGTTGAGATAAAAACTAAGCCAGGTATGTTTTAAGGCCTTCGTCATCTTTTGATATACCCATACGATACCTTAATATCCACATGTTCTCCTGTAGCAAATTACACTTGTCAAATTTACTCAATTTTTCTCTGATAATTCCAGAAGAATAGGCATTGTGAGAATCAATTGTGTCATAACACTATATGTAATGAATTAGGCCTACAGGTGATACGACGCTAAAAGAAACGTGCGTGGTGAAGAAACGAGTATAAAAACTAGGTGATCATAAATATTAATTTTTTGGCATACCGTGTCATAAATATTTAGTGATAAATGCATTCGTTATTTTTCAAACATTACAATTAAATATCATGTAATGAAGAAAGTGAGCTACAACAAGGTATAACAATATTTCGGCGCGGTTGCATGAAGGCGCTGCGCTTCTCATGGCTATAGCTTTGAAACTATCCATCACACGATAAATATGCCTAGGAACATTTTATTGAAAATTTTATTCTGTTTAGTTATCTTAACAACTATTTTTACTGTAAAGCTAATTTAAAAGGAGGCATTGAAAGAAAGCCTAATTTTAACGTTTATTTTACATTGTTGTAGTGAACGCAGACCTTGCACGAGGGGGAAAATCTAATATGCTAATAAAAAACCCAAAATAAATGGATCAAAATATTTTCAAGCTTTCTAGGATTTTTTTCCGATTATAAATACCTGACGCCTGGCCTATCATTATAAACGTTTAGTTTACTTTTCTACAAAGTAATTTCAACAGTAGTGTGTTCTTGAATATCTACTAATGGTTCTATGAACAGTTTACCTTGCTACCTCCATGTTACTAAATTTACTACAGTATTAATATTTCTCTTTGGATTTCAATTTTAAAATGTTCCTTTAATTTCTCCTTGGATTTAAGTGAATATCTTTCGTTGGTGATCCAGTTAGACAGAAAAATTACGACTATATTCAACAGTACATTAAAGTCACAGAAAATAATTGTTGTTCATACTGTTTAAGTAGTCAGTCCCGGATTGTATGTAAAAATGTCCTAGGTACTTGATTGAATAGTTATAATTATAAATTCAAATCATTTGAGATGAGTTACTAAACGAAAAACATTTTGAGCGTCCGTCATATTGAAACAGATAAACAGATTGACAAATCCTATACATACACGTTTCTAACTAGTTTCAAAGAATGTCATTGCAAAATATCGTTAAAATTGTTCCAAACACATTAGATATGTATCGTGTAACAAAGATACAGATAAAAAAAAGAGCCAAAATACCAAACAAATGGTCAAGTTAAAATAAAACCTCGCTTCGCTTGGCCTACCATTATCATCACGGATTTTGAACATGACTTTTTCTTTTCATTTATAAAGCTTATGCTAAAATTTAATTCTACTCACTACTAATACTAATCTGCAAACCAAATGTTCTTCTGTATCTTAAATTCTATCCTGTTAAGAAATCTCGACTGTTGGCTAGCACCTTAATAAAGCAAGATGGAAACGAAAATATATTATTATTACACTTATCAAACAATATTTCTGTCTACAAAACTCATATGCATAACATCATAACATTGGTATTACGGGATTAGCTAGGTTTCGAGGTTATATTAACAATTATAAAATTATATATTTTCAAAGAATTTACTAATCACTTATATAAAATGCTTCGTGAACGCGTTTTTAGGTCCTAGAAATGTTTTACTTTAATCCCAAGAATTAAATTTGTTGCTTTTTTTGTTTTTAAATGAAGATGCTAATAAACTAATCTAAATGTTTAGAAAATAATTTTGTATTTGTTTTATATAAAGTATAGTGTTTGATACTTGTGTTCTTTTTGGGTTTTTTTAGTGAGCACTAATTAATTCAGTAAATTCATAAATCATATATATCACGCTCGAATATCAGCTGTCATAGTTTCAACATTTCATTTATGATTAAAGGCGTGGTCATTGAATCAAATAGCTCTCAACTCGAACGATCGATTTCATCTGGTGTTGCAACAAGGCCTTCATTTCTGTGAAACGACCGTGACAAAAGGATTGAGGGTAATCTCCCTTCTAAAGCGCGCTATCTCCGGACTGCAGCTCCCTCAGAAATTGGGGACTTAACAAAACGTAACCCTCCCTCCCTCTTCCATTGACACGAAACTTTACTCTAGTGCGGACCCACCCTGGACCCTGAACATTTTGATCTTCCTTAATTGGACAGTCGATTTCTCGCCGGCTTGGGTTTTCTTGCTTGTCTTGACAAGGTGAATCCATGACAGTTTCGTTGTTAAAGAGTCCTTCCAATCTTCTCTTCCAATACACAGTTTTAACAATCGTAAAGGGCATGGGGCGTGAAGATGGGAAAATAACTTCTCTTTATTGGTCCATCTCAATGGCTGAGTGGTTAGGGAAGCCCATTCCTGGTTCAAACAGGTAGATTTGATAAGGGTAATCCCTTGTTTAGTACTAATATATTTAAACCATAGAGTTTGAGTATTAAATATTAGGTTTAAAGTCCTAGGTTAAGCTAGCTTGTAAGGTATGTACTGGTATATTAGCACACATTAAAAAAAACTAAATTTTCAATAGAAGTAAAAAATGCATATCATCTTTATAACACGCTAGTAACTGTTTTTTAATAATATGACCAAATTAAGCCTACACATTTTAATTTATGAAATAATAAATGTATATGTTTATATATATTATATATGTTACTTTGTATTTTGCAAGTTCTTCTTTAAATCACGACCAATAAGGTCGGTATTCACTGATACTAGCCCAGGCTGGTGCAATAGGTGTGAATTTTACTCAAAATAATTTTTCATCCTCTCTTCAAGAGATTTATGGTGCATTTGTCATCCCTGCTCGTTTGAATTAAAATTAATAATAATTATAATGAGATTTAATAATATCGATTATTTAAAAAAATGCAATTTGGTTGTTTAGTTTAACTTATTGTTTGTTCCTCTATAGGGTAGTTTATCAAGTAGTGGTATTGGAATATTCCAATGATAAAAATTGACTTTCAAAAATATTTTTTTTAAATAATCATCCTATAATCAAAATTAAAATTAGTTGGTTTATGTTCTTTTTTTCATTTGGTAGCCAAAATGTTTTTTACCGTGTGGTCCATCCAAATATATATACACTAGTGGGGTAAGGATGATTAAGGTTGAATATAAAGGAGTCATACCTACATTTGCGTGGAGGGAGGGTGGAAAACCATTTAGTTAAAACCTTTTATATTAGCTAACTTGATTGAGAATGCAATTAATAAATAGTACTCTTTTTATTTTAGAAGTATTTGATTATTATATAATAAAAAAACTAGTGTGAGAATTGGTAGGTCAGACAGAAAGGCATATGTGATTCTTAGTAGAAAAATATAATGAATATTTAAGACCATTTCTTTACTTGTCTATTTAAATAAACTTTTTTTTTGTGGGTGCTTTTGTTCGAAACTAATTTTATTCAATTTTTCATTAAAAAAAAAACACATCAAACATTTTCATCTCACTTCATTTGCGTTTGAAAATTAGTCCATGAATGATAAATGTCCATATCTTTTAAACTTTTAAAGGAAGGAAAACGTAAGTAGCGAAACATTCCTTTTTTAAAAAATAATATTTCATAAGCACTAAAAAAAAAGAGAGAAACTCTTTTCTCGTTCCATTTCATGCGTCACATCCAATAATAAATTGGTTTTATACACACCATTGAATGTATAGAGTGTTCTCAAATAAAGCAAAACCAATACTTCTCATTCAGTTTATGAAATATGACAGTACATTAAAAACACACACACAAACTTCTATAATGGAAAAACTAAACTGACATGATGGCACCGTATAAAGAAGACCCAGATCATTGCAATGGAACTTAATACACTCATCTTATGGATAGTTATTATTTAACTAAACAGTGCAAATCATCGGGAGAAAAAGGAAGGCCAATAATGTATCATATCAGTTCCTTCGTCGATTCATTATAATGTGTTTCTCTCGATATACGTTGACTATTTATAGATTCTGAGTCAATAATCTGGTTCTTTGCCAAAACACATTATGTACGGGAAAATATTCATATTTTTTGGCCACTACATTTCGATTAACCAATTTTTTATGTTTTTATTGATTTTTCATCAATTTCCTATTCCTGAGTTTTCAAATCTAAAGTTAATTTTATACGAGGTGATACCTAAAATAGTTCAGAATTTCAGCGTGGGTTCAAACAATATTAGTACGAAGGTTGTGCGTTTATCGTTAAATTTCGCTGTTCTGAGTTAATTTGTATTTTAGTTTTGTGCTCATTTGTTTTTTGTGGAATTTTAACAAACCTATAGCACACAACTTAAATGTAACTTAATCTAGGGCAGCGGCATTTAATGATAAACATTCAACCTTAGCTAAAATATTAAATTGTTTAAACTCGCACACAAATTCAGAATTATTTTATCACCTTAGATCAAATATCCCTTAGATATAAAGGTTTAGGCATGGTCTCATGATAAAAAATCAATAAAATATTAATATTTGGTTGATATAATGTATATATTCGCTGTGGGACTGTATTATTATTATAGGCTGATTTGTCAGGATGGGCTTTGTAGGTTGGGTTAGGTGGCGTCAAATAATTGTATCGGTTATTTATAGTCCTTGATTGAGTAAGAACTTATTTACATATACATTGGGATTTAGTTGATCAAGTTAGGTTAATGTAATTGAGATAGGTTCCATCTGTTGTGAGCGTATTTACATACAAGAGTCCACTTCCTATCTTAACCTTGATGATACGTCTCTACAGTAGCCCCATGGCTTCTTTGGTGCTGACTGACAGCTCACAGCTGACAGTTAAAAGCTTTTAAATGTTACCAGACCAAATAATGTATCCTTACGCCGAACCAAATGATCTGCGAAAACATGTGTTTAGCAGCTGTTACTTCTGACAGTCAAAATTTAGGTATTATACATAAATGTTGACTGTCAGAAGTAACAGCTGTGAGCTGTCAGTCAGCACCAAAGAAGCCATGGGGCTACTGTACATACATTTTAACTCTCAGAAGTGACAGCTGCTGAACACATGTTTTTGCTGATTGGCGTAGGGATAGATAATTTGGTCTAGTAGCTTTTCAAAGCCGTCAGCACCAAAGAAGTAGTGGGGCTACTGTAGCTATAGTGAAGACTGACAAAGCTTCAACTATACTGCGACTTTATGGTCACTTGGCTCTTGAAAGGTTTGGGGAGCTTTAACTCCCCCGTGGGATGAAGGGACTACCACATCCGGATTATTCTTTCTCTCCACGGGTACACTTAATAGAACATGTGTACTTGGATCTTCCCACGCGTATTTACAATCTCGTGGAGAAATGGCATACTGCTTATACAACAGTCGGTGATGGCTTGAACATGATAGAATAATACGGCTCACTGCTGCCTGTCTCGTAATGCACGGAGGCCGTTTAATTTTCCTACTATAGGTATAAGCCTTACGGAACTCTGCTGCAAAGAGAAAAAAAAACGTGGGTTTTAATCCTGGCCGAGTATACTGAGGGGGCTTTTATTATCTACTCTTCCCACTTTTCCACTCTTACTCCATGCAAATGTGGGTAAATTTACTCTAAATTTGAACTTTGTAATTCTATCACGAAATTGTGAATTTAATATATACGCTTATCAACTTAACGGGTATGGAGACGTGGTTGAACTACCCACATCGGTGGACATGTGGACAAAATGTAAGGTTCATATAGTTTAATTTTTCGGTGACGGGAAGGTCTGGATTCGAATCTAAGCCTGATGTGTTTGAAGGGAGTTTTTATTAAATATTCACCCCTTATCCATACACGCCAATGTGGTTGTATTTCCAAGAAAGCTATACCTCCCTTATCGCCACCCCTTAGCTTAATTGAAATGCGTGTAGTCAAGACGCATATTAAGATGCAGTGGAGTGAAATAAATTAGCTTTCCAAGAAGTAAGTGGGTGTATCTTCACACTGGTTGGCGGTGTAGCCCATTTAAAAAAAGTGAGTATCAAACAATCGCTTGATTTTGGTTGGAAGAACAGTTTAGAAAATTCAAACATATTTATTTGCGGCCAGCATGTATAATAGTTAACCAGATTATTTGTGCTATTTTATATGTATTTATAATATATATCAAAAGTGACAGCTGCAGATAACATGACTCTATGTATGAAAATATTTAAAATGTTTTACTAACTTTAGTAACCACCAGATACTGTTCTTCCTACCAACATCAAGGTATACGTTCATTGTTTTACATTTTTAGAATGTTTTCTTGTAATAGTGCTAATTTTTAAACACCCTGTATATGGCAAAATCAAATAAAATTATCTGAAATATTCAAAAAGTACTTGGATAGGTACAATTAAAACCATATTATTAGTATTTCTAAAACACAAATGATTTAAATCCCTTTTTAAATTTTAGCAAATATATGCTTTGAGTAAGATTAAAATCCCTCCACGTTCCAAAGCTGTTTCTAGCATCTCCAAACAATACTTTGGCTTACGATGAAAATAAAAACACAAAGCACGAAAGGGGGGCAAAAAAAACAGAGATGAATGCACTAAACACAGAGAGACAGAAAGTAGGTCTATTTTGGGCCCTCCAACTAATGCACTTATCTTCTTTTCATTTTACCCGAGATGGAAGCGCGGATATGGATTGGCTGTAATTCAATCACGTTCCGAATTAATCTCTTCTTTTCAAAGTCTGACATTTTGTCCCGTTGTTTTTTTGTAGTCGTTCGGTATATCTGGACTGATAGAATAATATGCGCGAGCTTTTAGAAAATAGAACAGGAGAAGGAATTATGCTTGCCACCATTACGGATATATATATATATATATATATATATATATAAACAATAACAATATAATTTTAAACTTAAGATGAACTAGTTTAGTCAACACGTTATACCCGGTTGGACTGTTCACATTTTAACTACGCTAAGGGAGTAGAGATGAAAAAGGAAAAATTTATAGGAAATGTACCTAATTTTGAGTTAAGGAAGAGTGGGAAATGATTTATAAAAAAATATCCCTTGTTTTACTCGCAGTAGGGATTTATAGCTCAACATCACCTTCAAGAAGAAGCTAGACTAGATGAGCCTGATATTTAAACAGTTTCGACCATAGTACGGTTATAACATTATTTATTTCATTTATGTATGCATGACCAATTAATATTTTTGTAAATTTACATATTCTCTTTGTATAGGAGTCTAAATGTTTATTGAAAGGCAAATTGAAAATATTCAATCTTTTGTGAACATTTTTCAATATCAAAGTCTTTGAGCATTTATTTTTAAATTAACTGAAATCTAAACTAGTTTTCTCTTTCTAATGAGATATTTAGGATTATCTTGTTCTTGGGGTCTAACATTACATGTTTTTAAGGCAGAGAATATGATGTAGTTAGCTACAGTTTAATTCTCATTAGAAAGTTATTTTATAAAATACAAACTTTTTATGATGCCCACATTGCTAACCTTTTATTATATTACTAGTGTTATTTTATAGTTATTGATAATACCTATCATAGTTGACATCTGTAAATCACATGACTTGCGTGTCAATAGGTGAAAGTATATCTAGTAATTTTTATTGATGTTAGATAGTGTTTTTATTATTATTATTATTATTTAGCATCGCGTCTTACTAACCATTCGGGCTATACGCTTTAAGTACTAATTACGCTAATGGATTAGGAATTAGGAAGGTTGAATTAGAGGAAGTGAACCCGCATTTGCGTGGAGGGAGAGTGGAAAACAATTAGGAACCACCACCCCCGGTTCACCCGACCGAGATTTGAACTTCGATCTCCCCGTCCTCAGCAGTCGAGCTCAACACTAGCACGTTAGCCAACTACGCCACCGAGGCGGGTTAGATAATGTTCTTCACGTGAAAATTGAACTGTATCAGGAACTATTAGAAACACATCCCGGGTGCAATTCTCATTCTGTGACGTCATTTTCGTCATATTATGGGCAATATGAATTATGTTTTTGAATAGTATTGAATCCGAACCAAACATTAATTTCAATATATTTTTAATTAAAAAATTAAAAATTATATTGCTACATTCCAAAAATTGTCCATGCTACCAAAATTAATGTTAGGGCTTGATGAGAAGTTAGAGCACCTCTTTCTCGACATTGAGGCTAAGGTTCGACTCTAACCACCTTCACTGATCTTCATCTTTAATATGATACTATGTAACCTGGGTGAATATTTAAGCCAGTTATCTCAAATCCATTATTCTCCTGTTCTCTCAGATCAGGCGAAGAATTATGGAAAGAGTGATTGTATGGCTAAATGGAATTACAGAGAACTTTTCTTTATGGTGGAATGAAGCTCGCCCCCTAACCGGCTCCCCCTCCCCTCCCCCCAACAAATATACAGGTATTGGTTTTCTACAAAGGATGTGAACTACGTCTCTCGGTCGATAAAATTTGGCTGTCGAGAGAGTGGTCTTTCAACAAAAAAGGGAACCGAGGTCGACCGGCCATTTTGTTCCTTTCGCTACCCCCATCTCTCCCCGCTTCACCTGACTGTCTCTTTCTTTCGTTTGTAAGCGGCGACAAATCACCTGAGCCCTAACATCCAGTCAATTCATTTAGTCGATAGCGTTCTCTTCTAGGAAATCTCAGTGATCAAAGAATAGGCATTGCAATGGGCGTAGAAAAGTTAGGGTTGGGAAAATGTGGACCCTCCACCCCCGCCCCCAACCCCCTGAAAATTTGTAGACCCCCTCCCACCTCCTTCAATAGAATGGACTCCTCAAAGTGGGGCCACAACTTATACCTATTATGGTTTTATTAAGGTATTACTAATATAATATTATTCAACATTCAGATATACACAAAACCTTGCTATAAAATTATACTAGGGGGCATATACATATAAAGAATTCCAAAATCTAGGGGTCTGCGAAGCTTTGACTTGGCTTCGAAACTTCGAAACAAATTTAAACTTCGACTTAGGTTCGAAAATAATTCCGGCTTCGGAGCTTTGTCAATAAAATATTGAGAGCTAAAATACTCTATTTATAGTTAACTATTACCATTTATATATGATATATTGCAATATTATTTTATTTTGAAAAAATCCTAAGTAATTGAATTGTAAGTTGTAATATAATTTGATTTATTAGATTAAAATTAAATATTAGTAAAAATAAGTACAATAAGACTTTTTCTAAATAATTTCAATACATAAAGTTTAATAAACAAAAATATAATAGATTTGTATAGTATAATAAACTAAAATAAACAAAAAATCGAACTTTGATTCGGCTTCGAGAATATTTCAAATATTCGATTCGAGCTTACTTTGAATTGAAAAAGTGGACTTAACACACACCTACAAAGATCTTTTAACACCGATTTTAATTTAATATTCAATGGAACCACATCGGTGGTCACATGGTCTAACGCGTAACTCTCGTGTTAGTTTGTATTGCCAATAATAAGTAGATCGGGGTTTTAATACCGATCTAGTGTACTTAAGGTGTTGTTCTCCAAGTGGTTTAACATTCTCCCACCACGCAAATGCGAGTCTATTTCGTATAAATGTATAGAATACTCGTCCCTAACCTATTATAGCATCTAAAGTATGGGAATAGTACAAACAAGTAGTAAGACGCGATGTAAAATAGTAATAATAATTCAATGGGTGCGTTTAATTTGGTAAGTTTAACAGATTAAGAAATTAAACTAGTAAAAGAATACAGTCGGGTAATGCATGCTATTACTCGGTCAGTAAGTTGTTGACAACTCACCTGTTCTCAACGAAAGTAAAACTCAGAATAAACAAAACATTAATTTTACCGGTTGTTCTCTATGGATGTGAAAAGTGGTCTCTTAACTTACATAACGAAAATAAATGAATGTTCGAAAACAAGGTGCTTAGGAAGATATTTGGTCCAAAAAGGGATGAGCCCACTGGGGAGTGAAGGAGTTTACATGATGGTGCGTTACATACCCTGTACTCATCACAATATAATTGTAGGATATTAAAATTAACGATTAACAGGACACGCAGCGCGAATAGGAGAGTCTAGAACCGTGTTCAGAGTATAGACTGGCAAACCCAAATGGGTAGAGACCCTTAGGAAGGTCTAAACGCAGATGAGAAGATATTATTAGAATGAATCTGAAAGGAATAGGGTGTAGTGAGGTGAACTGGTTAGAACTAGCTCAAAATAGGTATAGGTGGCGTGATTTTGTAAGTGTGGCAATGAACTTTCGAGTTGCCAGTGCCTTATAAACAGTAAGTAAGTAACAGAGAAGTATACAACTCAACCACAAATGTCTCTCTCCAATTACCCCCCTCACGGCCCACCACCAAACACATAATATGTACAAATAGAGCTGTATTGAAAAGATAATAGAGTTTTTTTGTCACTGCATCTTAATACTCTTTCGTGTTTTATGTATATGTACTAATTACGTTAATGTGATAGGTATAGTTAAGGTTGAACTTAGAGAAAGTGTAGCTGCATTTGTATAAAGAAAGAGTTGAAAATTATTTAGAGGTAATCCCTAGTACACCCAACTGGGGTATTTGAGTTATCGTCAGTCCAACCAATTGTGATATTACCAACATTTAGATCATTCTACCACTGAAACGGGTGATATTATTAGCGTATATATTACGTTGACTTTCTAGTGTACCCTCCCTAGAATAATTGACTGTCGATAGTTTTGGTTACAGCACAAAGAAAAAGTTATTTTCATGAAAACTTAATATTTTTCTGTTCCGCGTACGTAAAGTAAATAGTAAAAACATGACCGGAATACAGGTTAAGACGTCAGTCTCGTACTATTCTGGACTGACAGTGACGGTGAGGTCAAGGTTCGAACTTCGGAAGGGTGAAATTAAGGTCGTTTCCCGGATGTGATGCGTCACAATGTGGATTCCCCGTCTCTTCATAATAATACAGGCTATTTTATCTAAGCTGGTTTCTTTTTTTCCTTACTAGAAATTCACAAATAAAACTGATAAATTGCTGTAAAGCCTTCAAATAATATTTTAAATGAATGGAAAGAACATCAAGAACATGGGTGACCTGGTGGTCTAGGGGTAAGGTGTCAGACTTCTATGCTAGCGGCCGGGGTTCAATCCTCGGTCCCGGCAAAGAT
>CABFOW010000296.1:0-14592 GCA_902141385.1 Timema californicum
ACAAATGAAAATTTCAACAGTTCTTGAATATTGGTCATGGGCATGGTGGCATTTCAATAAGAACTTTTTAAATGAAGGTAAACTTATGTTTTAATTCAACTATGTCCATGACAAATATTAAGGAACTGTTGACAACACCATGTGGAGAAAATTAAACTTTATATTTTTACTGAAACAATGTTTTATTTATTTTGGTCAAAAAAGTTTTACTAAAAAACATTAGCCTTTTTTCCCCGTCCCCTTCTACCGCAGCTTAATAGTACTCCGATATTTATATAAAAGATGTTTAAATATCCCTTAATATCCAGGTATCCAAACTTTTGCGAAAAAAATATTTGACAGCCCTGGAAGAACATTTGTCTAATCATTTTCTCCCTACCCGTTTGGGCCTCTTAAAAACCGCTACAGATCAACTATAGGTTAAGTTTAGATCCATTAGTTACACACCCCCAAAAAAAATGTGTATACCTACCTGCTGAGCAGATAAAAAAAGTTTTACTAAAAAACACTAGCTTTTTTTTGCGTCCCCTTCTACTCCAGCTTAATAGTACTCCGATATTTATATAAAAGATGTTTAAATATCTCTTAATATCCAGGTATCCAAACTTTTGCGAAAAAAATATTTGACAGCCCTGGAAGAACATTTGTCTAATCATTTTCTCCGTACCCGTTTGGGCCTCTTAAAAACCGCTACAGATCAACTATAGGTTAAGTTTAGATCCATTAGTTACACACCCCAAAAAAAATGTGTATACCTACCTGCTGAGCAGATAGAAAATAAGGGCATTCGTTTAGTGGAGGAGGTGGAGGGAAGATCCACGAACAAAAGAATTAACCGGAAGAGGTCTTATTTGAAGTGTTAGGATGAACGTCCCCTATGAAGAGACCAGCGAAATCAAGTTGAGAATCGTAAATTAGAACTAATTTTTCAACGACTTCTGTTAACTTTTTTTTAAAAAGGTAAGGAAAAAACATCGATTTAGAATGTTATTGTTATAAAAGTTTTATAGAATATGGATAGTAACCACAACATAGAGAATAGTCTTTGTTCTTGCTTTCACTGTTACAAAATTAATCACCAAAGGAAATCAAATTTCCAAAAATCAATCTACTAATAGACAAATTGACCCAAACACAAAATAATGTTAAACTTACGCTATATCATTAATATTTTTGTTAGCATGACAGAAACCAATTAAAAGTTCTCTCTTATAAGCACTAACTTGTAGCTCAAATCAACCAATTTAAGAAAATATAGAAATGCTTGATACATTTTAAAAAGAAAGCTTAGATTTATATGAATTGAAGTTTCACATTAAAATGTATCTTTTCATTAATATTATAAGCTAAATAGATACGCTATTTTCTGGAGAAAGATTAAACGTCTTTATATTCCAAATTAATGTATTAAACTATATAATCAACATAATTACTACTAATTTAAAGTATAGCAATCATTTTTGATCAAATAAATGCAATGGATTGACTTTATGTAATTAAAGTAGAAAGTTATTTTAAAATGCTAACACTTGTAATCTTTCTCTTAGTAATTATGCATTTGAATTATACCGTTCACTTAAGGTGGGGATTTAGGGAAAGCAAGAAAAGGCTAGCATTTTTGCAGTTTTTACATCAAAACAAATATAATTGCTTGATTATTTAATACATTTTTACATGCGCATTCGTACTATTTTCAATGTACTATTGGCAGCATAAAGCCATCCCGATTTGAAGATGGCTGCGTTATCTGATTGCTCGTGCTCTTAATTGGTCACTGATGTGTAGCTGACTATTTCCACACGTCCATCACAGATTATGCCTTAAAATCTAAGTGAATAATGAGCCTGGGGATGGGATGACTCTTGGATAGCTCAATGGTAAGAGCATTGGCCTACTAAACCAAAGATCCTGGGTTCGATTTCCGTGTTCAGGTGTTATTTTCCATTTAAAGATTTTTTCGGCCAAAATAAATATAATATTGCTCCAGTACAATCAAATAACTTAATTTTCTTCATATGACTCATGTTGATATCAACAGTTGTTGAATAACTGTCATCAACGTAGCATCATTAGATGACAAACTTTTTAAATGAAGAGAAAAAGTTGTCATTAAATTCTAGGACACCCTTGACAAATATTCAACAACTGTTGAGGTCAGCAAATGAAGAAAATTAAACTCTATATTTGAATTGAATCAATATTTGATTTATTTTGACCAAAAAACGTTTTTATATAAAAACTGCAAACACGCTGACTTTTTTCGTGTCCCCTACCTTAAGATATAATAAACAGTCTCTTATATTGCAACAAAGTCAACTAAAATAGTGATAATTTTATCAAAATAGCTATGAAAACATAAAATAATGTGCTACCATCCTTTTACTATTTAAAAACTTAACCAAAGATGAAACTTATTTATTACATCTCTTTTTTTTCTTCTATTCGTTAAAAAAAACTGCCATTAATAATCACTGGCCTTTTGACAAAGTCACATCGCCACAAAACTCGCGGGTACAATTTCAATGTCAGGATGATGTATATCTATATATATTGTAAGTAGCGCTTAACAATAATTTGCAATGACGAGTTCTTCTAATGCACACAAAACGAACCATTGTACTTAACACCCCTATTAATGGGACCGCAATCATAATAAGTGTTTGGCGAAGCGGAAAGTATGATTAAATAAACGTTCATCTCCCCTCTTCCCCCCTCCCCCTTTCCACTCCTCTGACACACTGTACAAAAGTAAAACATCTGTATGCAAGAGTCATAAAGATGTATTTATATGGATCTGCGTTGGGCAATTTGTCACTTTTTTTTTAAAGTCCCACCGATAAAAAAAAACCTACAATGTACTCCGCCTTGCGCTGTAAAGTTTTCTTTGTTGATAAGGCTGAATGAAGGACACACTGAAACATATTCTATTCCCCGCCGCCTTGTGTTAGCAAGATAAGAGAACTAGTTGATGAATATTTAAAAAGTGTTAATTTATATTTATGGCCGGATGCACATGAGTATGGAGCCAGATTTCAAATCTCGAGAAGGTTTTATTTACCTGAGATTTTTGTAACTGTTATTACCGGCACAGGGCTGGCATCAGGTTCTTAGGGCGGTGTGCAAGATTACGGCTGAGTGTTGTTTGAGTGTTGTATAGTGTGCAAGAACCAGGCTTAGTGTTGTTTGAGTGCCGGTGTAGTGTGCAAGAACCAGGCTGAGTGTTGTTTGAGTGCTGATGTTATGTGCAAGAACAAGGCTGAGTGTTGTTTAAGTGCTGGTGTAGTGTGCAAGAGCCAGGATGAGTGTTGTTTGAGTGCTGGTGTAATGTGCAAGAACCAGGCTGAGTGTTGTTTGAGTGCTGATATTATGTGCAAGAACAAGGCTGAGTGTTGTTTAAGTGCTGGTGTAGTGTGCAAGAACCAGGATGAGTGTTGTTTGAGTGCTGGTGTAATGTGCAAGAACCAGGCTGAGTGTTGTTTGAGTGCTGCTGTAGTGTGCAAGAACAAGGCTGAGTGTTATTTGAGTGCTGGTGTAGTGTACAAGAACAAGGCTGGATGTTGTTTGAGTGCTGGTGTAGTGTACAAGAACAAGGCTGAGTGTTGTTTGAGTGCTGGTGTAGTGTGCAAGAACAAGGCTGAGTGTTGTTTGAGTGCTGATGTAGTGTACAAGAACAAGGCTGAGGGTTGTTTGAGTGCTGATGTAGTGTACAAGAACAAGGCTGAGTGTTGTTTAAGTACTGATGTAGTGTACAACAACAAGGCTGAGTGTTGTTTGAGTGCTGATGTAGTATGCAAGAACCAGGCTGAGTGTTGTTTGAGTCCTGATGTAGTGTGCAAGAACCAAGCTGAGTGTTGTTTGAGTGCCGGTGTAGTGTACAAGAACAAGGTTGAGAGTTGTTTGAGTGCTGATGTAGTGTGCCAGAACAAGGCTGAGTGTTGTTTGAGTGCTGCTGTAGTGTACAAGAACCAGGATGAGTGTTGTTTGAGTTTTAGCTTAGTGTTAGTGGAGCCTTATTATTAATATTAGCTTGGCATAGTAATAGATATACTCATAGATTAATTGTGTTAAGTCTGATGAGATAACAAAAATTTAAAGGAAATGTACCCGAATTTACGTGGGGGGAGAGTGGTAAGGAAAACTACGCTTATCACCCCAATCTCTCCTTCAACAAAAATCCAAACTAAATGAGCTTAGCATTTACACCACGTTTCCACTGATATGAGTTAAATACCTTAATAAATAAAAACTCATTTAAATACTCCGTGTTTATTGAACTTAGACCACATTTGAGTTCTACCCAACCCCCTCTATACTGTAGTGTAGAGAAGTGTAGCCTCGTCTCTTTCTCTCTTTCTCTCTTCATCGCTCAATTCCTTGTTTGCATAACAGCTCTAGCCGCAACCAAAGGTGGACGTGGAGACCCCCTTAAGAGGCGGTCTAAGTGAGTAATTCATGTCACTAATTGCACCTAAGCCCTTAAGTTCCACCTCACTTCTGGGCACATCAGTTACAGCAAAGCCAACCATCTCATACATATACCTTCAGCTTCTGGAGAAGGGGGTAGAGGGGGAGTGAGAGAGAGAGGGTGATCCTTGGGCGGCTTCATGCATTATGGAAAGTGGACTAAAAGCAATTACAGAGCAGTTCAGGAAGGTTGTTTCTGAAAGTGGCCAACTACTTAACCTGAGCCTTATCGCGATCCTGACGTCACACCATGCATACCACACCATACCATACCATTATTATAATACAGCCTCTTAACAGGGGTATCCCCAACCTCGACACCCACATGCGATACAAATAGAAAATAAAAATTGGTACGGTTAACCGCAAAGTCTTTTTTCAATATCTAATAACAATTCAGACATTTACTTAAAACTCGTAATATAGATCTAAGTGAAACTAAATGATACACACTGTTACAGAAACACAAGGGGAAGAGGGTAGGCCTATAATATTCCACTTAAAAAGAGCATAAATGGTATAATATCCGTTGTTACAGAAACATAATGGAAAAATAGTAAGCCTATCGTATCCGACCAAATAGCATTAATGAAATAATATACCCTGTTACAGAAACATAATGAAAAATGATAGGCCTATCATATTCCACCAGAGCATATATGAAATAATATGAATTGTTACAGAAATTCATTAAAACCATATAAGGCCTTTCATATTCCACCAAATAACATAACGTATATAATATACATTGTTACAGAAACATAATAGAAAAAATAAGCATAAATAAAATAATATACACTCTTACAGAAACATATTGGAAAAAAGAAACATCTCTGTTCATCAAAAATAATAATAATCAACTCTCCATCTATCAAACCTCCTTTTAAAACAAATTGTTTGCTTATAGCTTAGAAACTACTAACATTATAAAAATATATATTTTAGATAAATGTTGTTTTATTTTTAATAAGCCTACAACTTTACATTAGAATCTTATTTCGTTTCTCCAAGGTTTGCAGAAATAATATGATCAAAATGGGAGATAGACATATACGCGTCTGTAAATTACCATTTAATATTTTCCCCTACCAACTTGTGTATTAGATAAGAATTTTAATAAAAATTGCTAGAACCAATTTTTAGCTATAATTATTAAGTTTCAGCCCCCAACAAATTAATTACTTTACCCTAAAAATGGTAAATTAAGATTACAAAATAGTGCCTCTGACCCCTTTATAGCTCGTGAGCTGAAACGATTTTAAATCATTGAGTCGCTATTTTTATTAAATTTATTCAAGGTATTTAACGTACGCTTTTTGAACCGACTGATTATATCAACCACACGACTTATAATTATTTAACTTAAATATAATACAGTCACAACACCCAGCCCCAGGCCGTTATTTCATAACAGTGAAAGGGTTAACCCACATTTCACTAACGATAATTTACTGGACAGAAATCAAACCCGGAACCATTAACTCAGTAGACAGACACGCTATCATCTGAGCTTAGGTGTCGCACCATTATTTGTAACTTATAATTTGTACACTTGTTGAAATTATGCAATACAATTTTTATTAATCGCTTCAGAGGCCGAATGGTCTGCTGAAGACGGGGAGATCAAGGTTCGAATCCCGGTCGGGTCTACTAAAGGTGGGTTTTACTATGGTAGCCACGCTTCTTTCAAGCAAATGCAGGTAAATTACCACTAGACGGGGAGATCAAGGTTCGAATCCCGGTCGGGTCTACTGAAAGTGGGTTTTACTATGGTAGCCACGCTCCTTCCAAGCAAAAGCAGGTGAATTACCTCTAGACAGGGAGATCAAGGTTCAAATCCCGGTAGGGTCTACTAAAGGTGGGTTTAACTATGGTAGCCACGTTCCTTTCAAGCAAATGCAGGTGAATTACCTCTAAAAATTTTCCTTCCTCATTGCTACCTCAGCAGAATAGTTATCATTATGTGCGTATAACTTGAACAGGTATAGTAAAACGTGATAGTATAAAACAAATTGACTAAGTGTCCGTAAGTCATCTCGGAAGTTGGCTGTTCTCCCGATATAAGAGTAACAAGCAATTCACGTCAAATGGGAGATTGGCTTACCTCAAAATCTTGGCGATTTATACGGTTCAAAGGTCTAGGAGTAAGGTGTTGGACTTCTGTGATGGGGGTCCGGGGTTCAATTCTCAGTCCCGGCACAGATTTATCTGATTACCAAACCCTTCCTTTAACTCTGACAAGACGTGTAATAATAACAACTTGTGAATTTGTGGAATGCCAGGTCTCCACCGTGGTTCGGATTCCACGGTAAACTGTAGGTCCTCCATTTCATCTCACAATCACCCTACCACTACACATTATCGTAAGTGTGTATAATCCGAACGGGTAGAAAGATGCGGTGCTAATAATAATAATAATAATAATAATAATAATAATAATAATACTAATACTAATAATAATAATAATAATAGGTTCAAAGTAACTTCGAATCCACCCGAATTTAAATCAGAAAAGTATCTTAGGGGTGGCTAGAAGAAAACTTTTGTAGAATTTACTCACAAAAAGAAATCATAATCGTTTTGGCAACTTATATATCGGAAAAAGGAACTTTTTTTTTACATGTCTAGCTACCCATCCGGATAGTATGCAATAAATTATACTACTTGAATAGGAAAGAGGAAAAGTAACATTTGGCGAAAATGTATCTGCATTTACGCGGAGTGAGACGTGATAAACAATTTTGTAAAATAAATCATTAAGCCAGAATTAAAACTACTTATTCCCTGTAACCACCAAATCAGACTAAATGAGATGGCCTCTTAGTCCCCGTGCCCACCAGCTCAGGGTGCTAACCAGTGTTGTCAGACGTCTCGATTTCAGAGCTAAAATCAATATCCTCCACAGGTCATTAAAAGTTTCGATTTTTTGGTGGGGGAAGTTTTGCTTGAATGCATGGTATTTTCTATAAATACAAGCATTTTTATTTTATCAAGCATAAAATTATTAATAATTTTTTTTTATACTTTTACTTAACATAATTACTATAAAGCTTGAAAATATTTGTATGTATTTGTTTGTATTTTTTTATATGTAGGCTACTGATTTTTCTTGACAAAATTCCTTTTTTTTTTTAGCTTTGCCAACCTTAATCCCAATTGACAAACATAAAAATATGGAAATCCTCGTAGAGAAACACTAATAAAATCGCTCTAATAGTGAGCTACCCATCTTTCAGCAACGAGTAGTGTAACTTCAAGATTCCCTCCCTCAAACATACCATTTTAAGAGGGTAGCCTNATTGTTTCCTCCGAATATAATGGAGGAGTTACATTAGCTTTGTAGCTTGATTCAACATTATGTATAAGGTTGCGTGCAGGAATCGATCTATAGTTTACTGGAATACATTACAATGTGACTTGCAGTTTACCGAGTTACTAGATACAAAGCGCTTGTATTACGTTCCAATGCTCTTGTTTGAATTGTATATAGGTCTAATTAACAACAGATACCTTATTAATAATTAGTCGGCCTTTTATACTAATATTCCTGAATATTTTATCAAGTTGAGTATAGTAAATAAAGTAGTTTTTTTAATCGTATGGCATATATATATAATTATACAACTATAAAGCCACATGGCTGACTCACTCACTGACATTAATGTTTACCCACTTTCAGATGAGCTAGAAATTTGAAATTTGGCAAACTTATAGCTTCTAGCCTGTAACCAACGGTAAAATTTCAAAAAGTAAAAAAAAAAAATATTCAAAATTCAAAATGGCAGAGCAACTTTAAAGTCGGTGTGGACCTTTCTTTGTAGGTCTCTTCTGGCTAAACGGTAAGACCTATCAAAAAACGGCTCTGGAATCACATTAGTTTACATCCACTTGCAAAGAAAGCTCACTGGGGGTTCGAGGGCGTAGCCCCCCAACAAGCAAAGCGAGTATTATACATACAAGCAAAATATATAAAGTATAAGAAGTAGGCCCTTACATATATTTCTGTACAAAGTATGCATACAAGATACTACGATCAGAATAGTTGTTGAACAAAGCACTGTATTATTATCTAAAAGCTTGATCTCCAATGGGCATTAAAACAATTAATTTATGTTCTTACATTATACCTCATATGATATATTTACACGTCTTACTACCCATCAAGACACCACGCCTTTTATTTACACTAATAGGGAAGCGATGTGTATAAATATACCCCAATCCATTCTGTAAAAGTAAAATGGTGAAGTTATGTAGAAAAATCCGTCTTTTAATACAAGTGGCAGTAATTTAGTCTCCTACTTCCTCGTCAGAAGCAGACATGATAAGAAGAATCACATTCCAACCTTTTACAAGCACATGCATATATTGAATCCACATTTACAACTACAGACTCAGTATATGGATCACCTTCTTTATAGCAACTGGATTTCATATGGATTTCGATTGAGATACATACGGATCATGTCCGTAATTATAATCATTCATTTCTGAAGCTTCATCTTTCATATATAGGTACTTAATTGTATAACTTTGTTTTATTCCATAATGATTAGAAGAGTTGGTCGTTCAATTCGCATGCTCGCCGATGTGGTTAGAACGTTATACAAAATATATATATATATATATATATAATGGTTGACAAATTATAATATAAATAGGTATGTTGTTTGCCCATACGCTAGTCTAATTTTAGGTAAAAAAAAATACATCGGAGCTTAAGGTGCGTTTCCATGTAGGGTCCATAGTGTATTTTTAGTAGCCATTGTTCCTGAGTATTTCATCAAAGTGATTTTATTTTTAGCACATTGTCTCACTATCTGTCTAGGTTGTGCACCTATGTACTAATTGTGCTAATAAGTAAACGATGAGTTAGGTTGAATTTATAGGAAATGTACCCGAATTTGCGTGGAAGAATAGAAAACCATTTAAAGCAAAACCCTACAATACACCCGACCGGCATTTGAACCCCAATCTCTATACATCTGAATTATAGGTTCAAGATCAAGGTTCAAATCTCGGTCGGGTGAACTGGGGTGGTTTTTCCTAAATGGTTTTTCACTCTCCCTCCACGCAAATGCGGGTTCACTTCCTCTAATTCAACCTTCCTAATACCTAATCCATTAAAGTAATTAGTACTTAAAGCGTATAACACGAACGGGTAGTAAGACGCGGTGCTAAATATTATTATTATTAATTTCTCTCTGGGGTTATCATGTTTAGAAATCTCAGCTGGTATAAAAGTAGCCTAGCATAATTTAAAATCCCATCTCACGAGCGATTAACCGGCACACTAGGTACAAGATTAACTGAGACATTAGTTACAGGATTAACTAGGGCATTATATACATTACCAGTAAGCCCTTGCAAAACTTTCGCACGTTCAACCTTCCCCTTCCTGACCCCCCCCTCCCCAAAAAAAAGAATGATTTAGTTTTTTGTTGGGTTGTTGAAATTAAATACCCAGCCAAGTGTATACACAAAATAGCCAAGAGAGTTTATTTTCGGTAATTGATGCAAAAATATTGTTAGATGTTTCTTTTAACTTGAATTTTAAACAAACAATGTGCTTTAACGTAAACTGAATGGGTTGTCAGAAGTCTGTAAAGAATCTTATCCACTGATACCTTAATCATCGCTGTAGGCTTTATATTAGTTGAGAAAAAGAGATGTTTTTATGATTATTATTATTATTTAGCACCGCGTCTTACTACCCGTTCGGGCTGTACGCTTTAAGTACTAATTACGCTAATTGATTAGGAATTAGGAAGGTTGAATTAGAGAAAGTGAAACCACATTTGCGTGGATGGATAGTGTAAAACCATTTAGGAAACCCCCAGTTCACCCGACCGAGATTTGAACCTCGATCTCCCCGTCCTCAGCAGTCGGGCTCAACACGATTAGCGCGTTAGCCAACTACGCCATCGAGGCGGGTAAAAAAGAAATGTCGACAGCAAAACAAATATATAGGAATCAACCGGGACATTAGATATACAATTAACTGTGACATTAGATACATGATTAACTGGGACATTATGTACATTACTAATCGGGACATTAGATACACAATTAACCAGGGCATTAGATACATGATTAAATGGGAAAATATATACATTATTAATTGGGATATTAGATACACGATTAACCGGGAAATTAGAAGCAGGATTAAATGGAACATTAGGATCACGATCCCCAGGGGATCCGACGAGGATTCGAGCAATTATTGACTAGATTTGACCAAGTGTGGTGCAAGCTTTTTCATTTAAAATTCAAAGTGGTTTAATTAACATCTCCAAAAATAATTGTATCTTATCTTGAAATCAACTAATCACTATATTCCATTCTCAAGGACTGAGGGGTAAAAAAATTACTACCACGATATAGGAATCACTCACCTTAAAAAAAATTCTTCCCCGTCACTGTAACCCATTACCAAACGGTCATCATAAATTCTTAGTATTAAAAATATAGCTAACCTATATTTTCATGATTCCTCGACAATACCTTTCTGAAGATATTTAGTTAACCGTTAAGATGTAGATGATGAAATCGTCCTAAATCTAAATGCTCTTCACGATTTATTTTTATTATTATTATTATTATTATTATTATTATTGCTATTATTAACATTTCTTTTGCTCAACCAATAATTTTAATCATAAGAAATGCCGGATTACACATATATGTAAGCCTGGTGCAATTCAAAGTTGGACTTTCATATTTAATTTCATTATATGTTATTTAATATTCACCATAAATTCAACTCTTAATGATTATTTTTTTACCACTGCATATTACTACCCGTTTGTATGGTACGCCTATGTACTAATTATTATAATGTGTTAGGGATTAGAAACGCTGAATTTAGAGGAATTGTACCCGCATTTGCTTAGAGAGAGTGGAAAATCACGTATGGAAAACTACTCTCAATACAGCCGACTGAGATCGAACCACGATCTCCCCGTCATCATGAGTCTATACTAATGCCAGATTGACGCCTTAGACCATGCGGCCACTGAAGTGGGAAGTGTTGTGTGAATTGTACTGTCTTAGGTTAAGTTTTATTAGACATTGTGTAGAGATAGCTTATAATTCTTTGCTTAAAAAGTTATCTTTAAATACCATAATAATATTAATAAAATTGTTATTGTTTTAATAACTAACAAGTTTCACAACATAAAATAATCTAGTAAAATAAAATGAACTACTATATTAATGCAAGAATTTTTTATTCTGTGCATAACCTTGCAACCCATCCGTGCTATCCACATTTAACTAAATTAGTGGGGTATAAAGATAAAAAAGTAAAAGAAAATTTATCTAAATTTGCATGGAGGGAGGGTTAATTAAGTGGAAGAAACTTTATAACAAACCCATCATGGATTCAAACCCCAAAACCCAATCACTATAAAATCTGAAATTGACTTTTAGCCCTCATGCCAACAGCGTACTCAAGTACCAAGCTTTTTGAAACATATGAAAAAAAAGTCATCAACAAATACAAAAAGGCCAGCAGGAAGTGGTGACCGCTTGCACTTGGATATTAAAATTAAATTGTTACGTGTGCATTTTTTTTTATAAAAAAGTATAAAAAATTATACCTTTGGTTAAAACATTATCTCTATCAAAACTCGATTCAAACTACATTGATAACAACCAACTATAGGAACTATTTCTAGTTGGGTCTTTTCGTGTCAACTGAAAAATACAACATAGCGATAAAATCTTGTTTTCTGTTCTATTTCCTGTTGAAATGTATAGCGTTAGCTATTTGGTTAGTGATACAATCAAAATGTGTTAAAAAAAACTAATATTATTACTAATGGGATTTTTTTTAAATTTATCCAGATCATTTTCTGCACCAGTATATAGAACGACACTGTCAAAAGTTAGCATATCTGTTAGTTTTGTTAACGAATTTGCCTACTTGGATATTTCTAATCTATTTTGCGAAGCGATTTGCATCTTAGCTTGATGCACCTAAGCAGTCTAAGCTCTATCCCACTTAGACCTCAATGTACAAAATAAAAAAAGGGAATAAATCAAGTATTCCACCCTGAGAGGGCTCTTGTCTATGTTCTGATGAACCTTTCCCTCTTCCTCTGACGAGCTTACACACTCATTTTTTAAAATATTTGTCACCTTGAAAACATGGATTTACTTTATAATTTCATGTTTTTTTGTTTCCTTTCCTTTTTTTAATCTGCATCCTGTTAGGAAGAACCCACCTCGGTGGCGTAGTTGGCTGACGCGCTAGTCGTGTTGAAGCTCGACTGCTGAGGACGGGGAGATTGAGGTTCGAATCTTGGTCGGGTGAACCGGGGGTAGTTTTTACTAAATGGTTTTCCACTCTCCCTGCACTCAAATTCGGGTTCACTTCCTCTAATTTAACCTTCCCATTTCCTAATCCATTAGCCTAACTAGTACTTAAAAAGTATAACCCGAACGGGTAGTAAGACGCGGTGCTAAATAATAATAACGTTAGGAAGACTCTTACAGATCATTTACTTTACAAAGCCAAATAGCCTGAGTTGTAAATGATTTATAAAAAATATGTTTGCAAAAAACTTACTTTAATATAATAATAAATTGTATGACAGTGTAGGAATATTTTTAGAATTATTTAAGAATTTGGGGTTTTTGTTTCAACATTATATCTTTAAAATTCTCATAGTAAAACGTAAATTCACTAACACTGGGAATCCTATCTTGACTTGCCATGAAGTCACAGGTAGGCACCGTCCTTAAATATAATCCTTAAAGTTGGATTTGAGTCCTACTTGAATTGTTACTCTCTTTTAGGATTCATAATAATTTTTACAAACGAGCCTCTTTTTGAATTTCTACATTTAGGTTAGTTTTTTAGCGCTGCTTCTTACTACCTGTTCAGGTTATATACCTATACTAACTACGCTAATGGGTTAGGGATGATGGAGGTTAAATTTAAAGGAAGTTTTCCCACATTTGAATAAAGGTAAAGTGGAAAACCATTTAGGAAAAAAACCTCAGTGTACCTGGCTGGGATTTGAACCTCGATATACCCGTCATCAGCAGTTTAGTCTAGTGTGGGAGTGACGCCTTAGAACATATAGCCACCGAAATAGGTCTTAGATTAGTTAAATTTTATAGTAACTATTGCTAAAACTAAATTGTTATTTTAATATTGCTCGGGGTTTAAAGGTACATTAACTATACAAGATCGCACACATTAGTGGACATGGGGATATGGGTGCCGGTCTCGTTTAGTTTGACTTACCACTGACGGAGAGGTCATGTGTCGAGTCCCAGTGGGATTTATTTACTAAGTTTGATTCCCCCTAAAGAGTTTACCACTCTATTTACACGCGAATGCGAGTACATTTCCTTTCAAAGTTACTTTATTCATTATTATATAGTGTATTTCCCAGATGTATGAAAATAAAAAAGGGTGATTAGTGCCTAAAACTAGCACTAAATAGTAATATGGATAAAAATACACCATGGATCCACAGGACAATTTTAATAGGAAATAACTTATCTTTTACATTTATAGACGTTACTCAAAGAATAGTACTGGCGAAGAAAGTTTTTTCATAACAAGAAGACATTAGTAACCTCGACTAAAATTAATTTATAAATAAGGAAAACAATTCCTAAAGTCATTTATTTGAAGGATTGAGCTTAATGATGTGCAATATGGAACATTGGGGCAATTGAAAGGAAAAGATTTGAAGGATTTGGAACTCTGTACTACAGAAAAATGTTAAAAATATCAGGGACTGAGATGGTATCAAGTAATGGATTGCTAATAGAAGCAAACGAAGAAAGGAAACTTTGGAAAAGCATACAGCAAAGAAGAATTAACATAGTAGGCCATACACTGAGCCATGATAGTTTGACGAAGATAATTATAAAAAAAAGGTGCGTATAGCTCGAATGGGTAGTAAGACGCGGTGCTAATATTAATAATAATTATAAAAAACTATGTGAGAGGGAGTAATTCAAGAGGGAGACCAATAATAGAGTACGTGAATCAAATAGAGGACGAAGTTGGCAGAGGAAGATACAAAGATGTAGAAAAATTGGCCCAGGATAGGAAAAAATGGATAGATGTAGCGAACCAATAATGATGACTTAATAATTTATATA
>CABFOW010000296.1:41779-60936 GCA_902141385.1 Timema californicum
AGGACCTACAGTTTAACGTGGAATCCGAACCACGGTGGAGGCCTGGCATTCCCCACATTCACAAGATGTCTTGTCAGAGGTGAAGGAAGGGTTTGGTAATCAGATAAATCTTTGCCGCGACCGAGGATTGAACCCCGGCTGCCACTTAGTAGAATAAATCTGCTCGGATAACTTGAATTGTTAGTGCACAGTATTAAAAAATATACTTTTTCTAATCTTTTTTTTTTCACAACTATTCGAACGAGTCTACATGATATGGAGAATATTGCCTGAAGTGTTAGGGAGGTGTATTAGAATGACGTACAGTAGCCCCGTGGCTTCTTTGGTGCTGGCTGACAGCTCACAGCTGACTTCTGACAGACAACAACTAGATATATACCTAAATTTTGACTGTCAAAAGTGACAGCTGCTAAACACATGTTTTTCCAGACCATATGGTTCAGCGTAGAGATATAGGGATACATAATTTGGTCTGGTAACTTTTCAAAGCTGTCAGTCAGCACCAAAGAAGCCATGGGTCTACTCTAGCTCGATGCTATGGAGACCAAACACACGTAATGCTCCGTTCGTTTTATACATAATTCATCACCTTCTATTACAGAAATTGGATGCTGGTTACTGTAGCCTAAATAACGCGATCCTTGATAGCTTAACACGCTTTTATTAGCCATCGTATCGTGTCTTTGTGTGTGTGTGTGTGTGTGTGTGTGTGTGTGTGTGTGTGTGTGAGGGTGAATGTGTGTTTCGTCGGGATAACGTGATAAGCTTAACCACTTTGCGTGCTCGCGATATCAGGAAAACACTGTTTCGAAGTAAAAGCTGAACAAAGTGAAGGCAAGTACACCTTTAAAAAAAAAAAAGTATTTTGAGGTGGTAAATTAACGGTTAACTCCATTTTGTTTCGGTTAAGCTTGACACTGGTTAGATAGGAGACACGCATATGAGTTGGATCAAATGATAACGTAAAAAAAACGTCTAAGTGAACTCGAACGAAAAAAAAGTCATTTCTGTCTGATAAAAAAAACCTATCATATATTTTTATTTCACTAATGAATTATGTCCTATAGATTGAAGGCGGTGTTTGTAGTTTTCAGTTATAATATATAGCAAAAGAGTTAAATACTTAACTACTCCTACAAACATGATATACTTAGCTGAGTGGACAGTTTGGGAGCACTCTGACCAGAGCAACTGGATATTCAATTTTGTTTATGAAAATTAACGTGACCATTTTGTTTGTGTGTTTTCGGAGAGAGTCATTCTAAAATTACTGGTTGATGTCAGAAAATATCCGTGGTTTCCATTTAACTGTTACACAATCTATCCTATAATAATTAAAAAAATTGTGTAAATAAACAGTGTCGATAAAATAGGTCTATGAGATGTAGCAACGTGTATAATGCAGTGGTTTCCAACCTGGGGTCACAACATGTATCGAGTGGGGTCGCAATGTTGTTAAGGTTATAACTTTATCTTTAAATTCTAAACGTGATTATAATGATGAAAGGAAGATGAGAAATTAAAATAGAAATTTAAACAGTTAAAATGTAAGGGAAGCTTTGATAATATAGATATCGATTCGAATTTTATATCATTAGATTCATTAACTCGAAAAAAACCAAACAATAAATATAAAATTGTTAAGGCTTTAATTTAGGTCTTTGCAAATCCCACACCAAAACAGCCCTTACAACAACAAAAAATCTCGCATAGCCTATAATCGCAACCTGAGATAATACCTAACAAAATATGTGTTGACTTTGAGGATTAAATATATATATTGAAATAGTTTATAAACACCACAACAGATGGTGCTCTATACTGCTTAATATTCACAATGTACAGTAACTATTGATGAAAGATCATGTTGACGATCTTACACTTGTACACGATAGCTTATATGAGAAGGGGCCCAACATTAATCTAATATTTTTTTTATAATATAATTTATAACTCTTTTTATTGCACATAGTAATTTTGGCATATCTATCCATGATTGATTCGATTCAACAATTATTCGAAATTCGTGAATAATATTTAATATTTGCTTTGATTCTAAATTCGATTCGAATATTTTTTTTAACCTGCTTTGCAGATGTCCATAGTAAAACTATATAAAAAAAATGAGTTCGTGTTTAGGTTCCTTTTGGTTACTAAGTTCTTGGAGCTGTTTTTTCTTTAAAAAAAAAAAAATATGATTTAGCATTGCACCTTACTAACAGTTCGGACTAAACGCTTAAGTGCTAATTACGCTATTGGATATGGAATTGAGAAGTTTGAATTTAAAGAAAGATAACCCGCATTCGCGTGGAGTGAGAGTGGAAAACCATTTAAGGGAAACCACCCCCAGTTCACCCAACCAAGATTCAAACCTCGATCTCCCCGTACTCAGCAATCTAGCTCAACAAGAAACTAGTGCGTTATATATATATTAAAAAGAAGGAACTAGACCCTTGTAAGTTATAAAGGGGTCAAAATGAACTCAAAGGCAAAAATCTAAGTCAAATCCTAAAAAGGTTGGAATCCGTTGGTATACACCTAATTTCATAGCTGAGGGAACTGCATGTCTTATGGCGAAAAGATTTATCTTCGCTCTCTCTCTGTTACCGGTTGCCAAATTTTCTAGCTTTCGGTTGTTGGAATGTGAGGGGGGAGGGTTTACTTGGAAATCCCTCATTGTAAACAATGCGGCATGGGGTGGTTGGGGGGTTCAATTGACAGGCAAAAGCATTTCCTATCGGTGTACAGCCTTTTCTAGAAACATTAACTCTTTCCACAATCGTAATTTTTTCAAGATTGAAGTTTATTAACGTTTCTCTATTCCCTCCGTAATTATGCTTAAAATATTTTATGTATAAAGCTTTTTTCCTCATAATTAATATACAAACAAATATATTACAACATGCATTTTATAATAAATGCTATAAATTACATTCTTACTTGTTCTTAATCAGGTAACGGTACCACTCCTAGATCAGCATCACTATCATCATCTTCAGAGCTAGAGGAGCTGTCCTTCAAATTTATCACGACACTGTCATGCAGTTTTTCTATAAGCCCGTCTACGTCCCACATTGTTGCTTCAACTTCCATTACATGATGAACATGATTTCGCCAGTGTTCTTTTGTGATATTTCTCACTCCTTCTTCTAGTAGGCGATGAACATCATTAAGTTTAAATGTATTGTTTTCTTGAGCAACAAATATTTTAATTTGACTCCAAATTCCTTCGATGGGATTAAGCTCACAGTGATAAGGTGGCAGTCGTAGAACTTCATGTCCAGCACTTTTAGCGATCTCGTCAATAATATATTTACGCTCATAATTGCCTCGTACTTTGTCCAAAATCTCTACAAGCTCCATCTTATTCATGGTTTCTTCCCAAGAAATACCTTTACTGGTGAGCCAGGATTGAATAATAATCTTGGTACTACTCTTGGTTGGAATGCTCTCTTTGATCGTAGAATGAATGGATGCATTGTCTAGAACTATGACACTGTTTGATGGTATATTTGGAAGCAGCTTCTCTCTGAAATATTTTTCATACATTTTTCCATCCATTTCATCGTGATAGTCATCATCTTTTTTCCCATGAAAAATAAGCTCTGCACCTGGTATAAAACCATTTTCATTACCTGCGTGGACGAGAATGACGCGCCCGCCCTTTCCAGAGGGAAGCTTATTTCCTGTAGTTAGGCCTTCTCGCCTTGCTTGTGAGGATGATGCAATTGTTGTGTCCATCCACGATTTTGAAGTTGTGTGTCCGGAATTGCACCAGGTTTCGTCTGTGAAAACAATATTCCTGTTGCTCTCTCTGTGCTTCTTAATAGCTCTTAAGTAGCGATGTCGCCACGCAATAATATCATCTCTGTCTAGAAGCAAAGAGTTACGCTTCCGTCGAATGAATTTAAAGCCAATATCTATAAGAAACCTCTGAAGTGTCGTGAATGAAAAATTAGGAAGGTCGCTATCAGTATCAATTAAAGCTTTAATTTTCTTTAGGGTAGGTAATTCATTGTTACGGTAAAGTGAATGTACCTTTCTGCGAATTGCTGCTTGAGTAAAACTATCATATTTATCCAAACGCTTCATTTGAGTAAAGTTATTTCTTTTGATTGGTGTCAATAACTTTCCCTTAGTTTTGAATTCTTGTTTAATAGAGATTACTAACTTATAAGACACACCTGTAGCTTCTGCAGTTGCCATTGCCGCTTGAGTTACTGAACAAGTTCCGTCTTTACGAAAATAGGTGTAGACTCTTAACACCATTGCCCTTTCTTTACTACTTAATATTTTCCTCTTGGAATGTAATTGTTTGTAACAAGCCGGAGATTCCATAATGTTTGTTATATCTTAATTGTTAACAATACACTATTATTCAAATAAATATATTAATATGCACATACAACTATAGTTCCACAACCTTACGGTAAAAATACAAAACACGCAACCAACACATACAGATACACACCAAATCTTAACGTGATCAATAACACATATTATTCTACACAGAGTACTTATAAAATATGAGTGTTTATTTAGTCAATGTTTTTGAGCTAGCTATTAGGAACACGAGACTCAGACTACTGTAACTTTACGACTGTGTTGGAGGAAGAAGCACCAAGTACTGACAACAACGACAGCCCAGCATTGCCAAATTTGATATACATTCGAAGGAAGACTGATCACGGAAAACAAAAGAATGACAACGCTGTTGCTCAATAGTAAGCATGCAGTTCCCTCAGCAATGAAATTAGGTGTAGTGAGATTGACAGAATATCGTAAAATAAAGTACAGTGTTATACTATATACATACATATCTAACTATGCCGTTCCCTTATGGGGTAACCAAGAAACTGTGCATACAGCTCAAAAACAACAATTTCGTACTTGATGCATCTTCACCAACTTTCTTCAGACCTCCCTCTCCTTGCATACTCCCTTCGCTTCAATAACATCCATACACCGGCTCATAGATCCTCTTTTATTCTTAAAACTCCTACTGTTTCACTTTTCTGTGCGCTCAATAAATTGAGGGATTTCAAAATTCAACAAACTTTCAAGAGCATAGCAGTTTGTATCTGAATATTACATCTGGTATTAATTGAGCTCTTTCATAACATAGTTTTACGAACTTATCGAAATTAAAAACGTGAAATGATGATAGATTAATTTATAAATTAATTATACAACTCGAAAGATTATTAGTAGCTACTAGATATGATCTATTTCTTGTGAATGTTCCAAAGCAACCTAAACTTCGTATCACGTTATTTCTATGAAAGCCGTTATTCGTCTCATGAAATAGGCCACACATTAAAAGAGCTTTCCATAGAAACCAATGTTTGGCTGTTCTCATGAAATGTTAGTGGAATGAGTGGAATTGTGTTCATTTGTTTCTTCCACTAATACTGGATTACTATTGTATTTTTTTTTTAATAAGAATATATAAAATGTAGCCATTTGTTGTTGTTTTTTTATCAAAGAAGAACCTGTTTTTTCTTAGACCTTATAACTTTTCCATGATAAAGAACAGGTTCAACCTAGTTAGATGTAATCCTCATGCGGGGAAGTAATTATTTTAAAAGGGTAATTAGTGTTGTTGCTGCCCTTGGTGGTTATCAGTGGTTCACACGGTATTTTAACCATACTGGCAGCTGGTAAGCGGCTGTATAGGGGCCTACTTGACATTTTTACCTCTTAGTAAAAAGGTGTTATCGAGCAAGGTCATCTCAGGTTGCATGTTATTCGCAACACAAGTACTCTGCAAAATGTTTGAATAAAACCTTTAAAGTATTCTATTGTATTTAGGTTGTATTTAAGTGAACTTTATGTACACAGAAACTGGCCTCGTGGTAGTGCCCCCTTGATGTAGATTTAAAGGTCCTGAGTTAGATTAACGGTGCCGTCTGGTACTGGAGGATTGTTCTCGAAAGAATAATGTCCATGGTCACCAGGGTTTGGTTTGTAAGGCTTAAGTTGGATCAAGATATTCATTGGCTCTATTCTATCGTATTCACTATATAAACATCCTCTCATCTAATCGGGACATGGAAAGAGCCTCCACAAAAAGTATGTACGATTAGTACATTCGGGCATCTCCTGGGCAATGGTACATCAGTATTGGCTAATCTTACCGCAAACTGAGACAGATATTTATGTAGCCCAGTCACTGCGTTATTATTATAAACACAAAGATATAGTGGCACACGACAGACACACTAACTCAATTCAGGACAGGTTATCAGACACTAAACACCCAATCAATATTTGTGTGGTTGGTGACCTGGTGTTTTAGGGGTAAGGTGTCGGACTTATGTGCTGGGGGTCGGGGTTCAATCCCCGGTCCCAGCACAGATTTATCTGATTGCCAAACCCTTCCTTCCCCTCTGATAAGACGTGTATTAATCACAACTTGTGAATGTGTGGAATGCCAGGCCTCCACCGTGGTTCGGATTCCACGTTAAACTGTAGGTCCTCCATTTCATCTCACAATCACCCTACCATTACACATTAGCGTAAGTGCGTACAACCCGAACGGGTAGTAATAAGTGGTGCTAATAGTAATAATAATAATATTTGTGTGACCCGTATATGCTTTAAGAACAAAGCTTCAAGTCTCGCCTTTTAGACTATGGACTACTGACAATGTAGATATCATGGTTCGAATCCCAACCGCGCGTTTAAAGGTTTTTAAAATGTTTTATGGAAAATAGATTGTGCTAGCACCTCGAGGAATACAGAATCCCAAATGATCGGGTCTCAGATAATCTGGAATCTACTGTATTTATTGTATTTCCAAATATTGAATTATATTGATAATTCTAATAGTTTCTTGAATTTTATTGCCGATGTAGATATACCTGCTATATTTTTTCCCTTTGATACAAGTTTATAGAAAACATATTGCTAGACAGAGTGAAGGTTATAGCATGGACGAACAGGTGTTGCACAGTAACCAAGGATAGATGGATAGACAGATAAAAACCAAGAGAGAGGAAACATTCTCACACTTATTTCAACAACAAAGCCCAGGTAGTTTCAAGAACTCAGTTTAGTTTGTTTCAACCGGATGTGACCGTTTATACTGCCCGCTCCAAAGAAACGCTATAAGATGTCTCGTGGTGGATTCTCATATTACGAATCGTTTCAAGACTACGACGTGGACGAAGGGAAAGAATGAGAACATATCGTGTCGTGGAGTGTTTGCCAGGGTAAGCAGTGCTTGTTTGAACTTTGTCTGGCCTGTTTTGATGATCATACGGTCCAAGTCATCATTATCGTAATAGACTGGACTGGCTATGGTTGGTATATCGGGACTCGAATCACGGTCGGTTGTACTGAAAGGGTTTTCTTTCTTTATTTTTTTCCTCTCTAAAATTCAACATTTCTCATCCCTATCATTTTAGCGTATATATGCGTATAATACAAACGGGTAGTGATATGTGGGGACAAAAAAATAATAATAATATTTAGCACCGCGTCTTACTACCCGTTCAGATTATACGCTTTAAGTACTAATTACTCTAATGGGTTAGGAATTGGGAAGGTTGAATTAGAGGACGTGAACCCGCATTTGCGTGGAGGGAGAGTGTAAAACCATTTAGGAAAAACCACCCCCAGTTCACCCGACCGAGATTAGAACCTCGATCTCCCCGTCCTCAACAGTCGAGCTCAACACGACAAGCGCGTTAGCCAACTACGCCACCGAGGCGGGTGGGACAAAAAAAAAATTGTGAATGTGATTCATTACGATTCCCGCATAATCTAATGCGCTACTCCCGTGTTAGACTAGACTGCCATTGACGGGGAGACCGAGGTTCGAATCTCATTTGGGTGTACTGAGGGTGACTTTTTCCAAAAAATGACTTTCCACTCTCCCTTACTCAAGTGCAAATACACTTCCTCTTAATATATAACCTTTCTAACCCCTAAAATTGTTAGCGTAATTAGTACATAACCGTATAGCCCAAACGGGTAGTAAGATGTGGTGCTAAAATAACTGTTGGTGTGATATGTTCTCGAAACCCTTCCCTTTATCTATACCCCATTTAGCCAATTGTGCATAGTTTCTGGTCACCTAAAGTCTGTTCAGTGTAGGAATTGTTTCCTGAAAGGTTTTTTTCCCTACCAGAAATCTATTACAAAGTAGGATATTGGTAGGAAAAAAAATACCTTTCAGAGAGTAAATCCTACCGTGAATGGAGTATACCTCACATTGGAATACGTGTTCATTGGTAACTGATCAATGAGTGTTCTACTGACTGATAACAAAAATTCAAAGGTACAGTTTTAAGTCCAAACAGACTACGTTCGAGCCTCGTTTGTCTATATATACAGCCATGTTGGCCAAAACGATCCCCAAGTTGTGTTACAATACAAACGCATTCAAAACTGTTTTGGCGATGTTGGCCAGCATGTTTGAGTTTGGGTCGTTCAGTGCCAACCTGTTGTGTTGGCTCAATGTTTGTAGATAGAAAAAAATAGCCTAAAAAGGGCCTAAATAGCCAACACAACAATTTGGCTGACTTTGGGAGGTTCTGCGCATGCTCTATTGAGTCGAGTCAGTCTCTAGTTTTAGCCACGCACGTGTTTTATTTACAGATTAGTTTAACATCTTGGTTTACATAGTTTTGTGTTCATGAAGTGGAACAAAGTGAACACAATGAAGCTAATTGAGTTTAATCAAAAGTATTCTGTTATTTGGAACGTTACGTCATCTGAACGCAAGAATATTATTATTATTAGCACCGCGTCTTACTAACCGTTCGGGTTATATGCACTTACGCTAATGTGTAATGGTAGGGTGATTGTGAGATGAAATGGAGGACCTACAGTTTAACGTGGAATCCGAACCACGATGGAGGCCTGGCATTCCCCNCACCTCAATGGTTTTTCTTTTCTTTTTATTCTGCAAGAGAACACTTCCTACCAACACAATAAATGAAGACACGACTGTGATACGTCGCTCTCCGTGGTCAGAAATATGTGGGCTGATTAAAACCTTGAGGGGAGGGCCCAGCCAACTCGACAAGGGAACCTTCATGAAAACCTTCGATGACTAGCTTTTAACTCGATCAGTAAAATGGGTTATTCTCTCTAAGCCGAGATATAGACACACAGACAAACGGTATTAAAAAAAGATAATTAAAAAAATTGGGTTAAGTGGGCCATGAAACGTCTACATCCGTTAAAAAATCGAATTCAATTGTTTCTTTATGATCACAATAGTTTCTCTTTCTGAGGAGTCGTGAGAAAGTAAAAATATCTAAAGAAAATTAATTTTAGATAAGCATATAAGTATACCACTAGAGAAGGGAAACAATTGCCAATAAAAGAACTTAACCCAACTTTACCTAAATAAATGCCTCTTGAGTAAATTATTTCTGCAGGTTTTCAAGATTATTTTATCTCTACTGTCAGATATACTTATGTATGTATATATTTGATGTTTTAAGTGGTCTCAATTTTAACAGTTGCAGTCAACATATTGTTTATTAAATATATTATACTAGCACAGGGGTTCTCAACCCACGTTTCGTGGTAAAAAAAAAATTGTGGCCCACTGGCTCATAAAAGATATAAAATTATTTCAAGATGAAAAATGACAAATATATATTAAAAAATCAACTAATAGGAAGAAAAAAAAAGAGAGAAAATACTTGAGGAGAAATCCTAGCCCCTAGTGTAAGTGTAAGTGTATGAGAAAGAGCTCACAGAAAGATTTTAATATTTATTCAATCCCAATAATGTCGGTACAATGTTGCGGGACGCGAGCCAACAAGAGATAAAAAAATCCTAGCCCTTTGACAGAAAAAGGGAGAAGACCCCTGTAGTAGTCAATCCAATGGAGTGTTTGAAAATAATAGTTCTTGACATTTCACACATTCACCAGTGGACACACGGATTATTACGTCAGTTTCTTCTGATCTATAGTTGACAGCTGTAGATCAAATATAGTCTGGGTGTACTAAGGTTTTCTTTCCCTTCCTACGCGGAAATACGGTTATATTTTCTCTAACCCGCCTCGGTGGCATAGCTGGCTAACGCGCTTGTCGTGTTGAGCTCTACTGCTGAGGACGGGGAGATCGAGGTTCGAATCTCGGTCGGGTGAACTGGGGGTGGTTTTTCCTAAATGGTTTTCCACTCTACCTCCACGCAAATGCGGGTTCACTTCCTCTGATTAAACCTTCCCAATTCCTAATCCATTAGTGTAATTAGTACTTAAAGCGTGTACACCGAACGGGTAGTAAGACGCGGTGCTAAATATTATTATTATTATTATCTCTAAATTATACCTTCACCTACCTACCTTTATAATATACATATATACTTATAGCTTGAATGGGTAATTAAATGAAGTGCATTTAAAAAAATTAGGAAGGTACAGATATTTGATAAATTTGGTTGCATAGTTTTTCTAAAAAAGAACTACACTGTATGTTTATAGGGTTTATTGAAGTCACAAAACTAAACCAACATTAAAACATGATTTTTTAATAAACTGTTTGTTATTACTTTTGATTTAAGCTTAGATCTACAGGTCAACTTTGGGTATGGGCAGTTGTTGAATGATAAATTCACTATGCCTTGGTTAATATGAATGTCACATGTATAGATATTAGATAATAAAAAAAATAACATAAACCATTAAAAGCACATTCGGAATCGGTCATTTCGAACTACTTCAATTTACCAACCAACATTAACATTCTGTTTAAAATTATATGTTACTGTAACCCATGAACTAGTCTAAACGAAATGAAATTGCCATATAATTGTAGTTGAAAACCATCTGTTCTATAGTACACACATTACTTGTGGGCAACTAAAGCAAAAAAAAAAACATCTCTAGCATTTAGTGCCGGCCAACATTACATTATAAAGTACTGAGAAACATTTTGTTGTTGTGTTGTAGTTTTTTTTTCTATCTCTCTCTGAGCTGTTTAAGTTGCATACCCTGCGGTCGTACTGGCGGTAAACCCCCGGGCCTCGACCAGTGGTCATGCAATGCGACTGTTAGCACCTGTACCAACCCTACACACGCGTGTGGGAGAGAGCTACCAACCGCTGCTCTTCTCTGCTTCTTTCTTAACTTGTTCAACGATAAACTGTCATTTCATCGCATCTGGGAGGATAAACAGACCAAGTCAAAATATAAGTTGTTAATTTTTTTTCTAGTAAAAAGATATCATAATAATTATAGTATTAATGACATAGAAAGAAACGGGGACAGGATGAAATGGCTGAGTTCCAACTAACTGTACAGCCTTTTTTTTAAGTCAATATATAATTTTTTAAACCCTTACGGCGTGCGTCCAAACCTACAAGGCCATTATGGCAGTTTTTTCTCTAAAGTAGTTTCGAAACTCTTGTTATTAATTAGTACTTTCAATACGATGGCTAGTAACAATGTCATCTGAGTAGTAGGGATAAGTCCGGCACAGATTTATCTGATTACCAAACTCTTCCTTCACCTCTGACAAGACATCTTGTGAATGTGGGGAATGCCAGGCCTCCACCGTGGTTCGGATTCCACGTTAAACTGTAGGTCCTCCATTTCATCTCACAATCACCCTACCATTACACATTAGCGTAAGTGCGTATAACCCGAACGGGTAGTAAGACGCGGTGCTAATATAAATAATAATAATAATAAATCAGNTAATAATAATAATAATAATAATAATAATAATAATAATAGGGATAAGGAAGAAAAGTTAAAATAAATGCACCCACATTAAAGTTTTTTTAACTCAAGGGAAATTTATAAATGTATGAAATTAAAATCCGCTCTAACGATTTTGATTAAATTTTATATCTATTCACTGTTAATCACTATAAACAAGATTGGAATTCTCATTTTATCATAAAAATGACTTTGAGGGGTACAAATAAATCTTCAAAAATAGTATGTGTTTGTTTACTTTCTAAATTATATAAGATGTGTAAAAGGAAATCTCTTCTTTAGTATGACAAATAGAATAAGCGTGCAAGAGATGTATACTGAGTTTGCTGGCGTTCTAAGCTAAAAACAATCAAAGAGTAGAAATAAAAAATAACATGATTTCATTGTTTTTTAAAAATAGAGTGGATATAATTATTAACATGGAGTCACTGCACATAATTAAAGCTATAGCTTCCTCAATATTTGACGTGTCTTAGTTGTAGAGATCCCTCGAAAATACTGAACTGAAGTCACGTGACGCACTTGTTACACGTGGATGCTCACTGCGAACAACTAACATGTTACATGACAGGCTTGGATCGCTTAATCTATGCATATTTTTAGGCATCACTATCACAATATATTGGACTGCTAATGACGGGGATATCAAGCCTCGAATCTTGGTCTTGTATAATGAGAGTATTTTTTTTCCTAAATGTTTTTCACTTTTATTCCATGCAAATGCGCCTACACTTCAACTAAGTTAAACCTCACTCATATCTTAAATATAAGCCTGGCTATTTCGTATGCGTATAACTCAAAAGAGTTGACGCGATGACAAAAAAATATATATATTGACGGCTATGAATACTGCGTTGGTGACCTGGTGGTCTAGGGGTAAGGTGTCGGTACAAATTTATCTGATTACCAAACCCTTCCTTCACCTCTGACAAGACATCTTGTGAATGTGTGGAGTGCCAGGCCTCCACCGTAATCTCACAATCACCCTACCATTACACATTAGTGTAAGTTCGTGTAACCCGAACGGGTAGTAAGACGCGGTGCTAATAATAATAATAATGCGTTAACGAGTTTCTCAGAGCTTCTGTTGAGATATTTATTTCTAAACCGATTCATACTCACCTTCGCTCAAATGTGGTTGCATTTCTTATTTTATTATACTTTTTTCCTTCTTAATCATGCAGTGTGATACATATGAATATCGAACATGTAGTAAGACGAAGAGCGCGCAACTATGAAGGTGTTGCGTGGATTAACAATCCAACTGCGATCTTGATGAACGTATCACAATACAACGCACTCAGTGTGAACTCAATACTCGTTACGGAGAGCTACACTCCAATTTACATAGAAAGGTTGTATATGACAGAAAGTTACTAGGTCTACTTTCAAGTATTTATACGTCAATTCATGTGATCTGCATGTCACTTTTGATTGATATTATCAATATCTATAATATAATATAACTACAAACACAGTTATTAATATTGATCATACAAAATATTTTTGGGATTATAAAAAAAACATGTGTCAATTTTCTGCAAAGAGACACATCGCACCGCAACCGCATCACAACATACACTGTGTAAGACACATCTTAAAACTGGGCGTTCATCGATGTGAACTCACCGATGATATTTTTACTAATAATGGTGTGACGGCCTTTAAAAATGATATAGAATGCCCTTCCTCAGCTTGTTTTAGTGCCACCAAACAAATGCATTATGCAGTTGTGCATCAACCGTACATTTGGAGGTCGCGCCATACAATTATGCAAGTAATAAAAGAGTTTTGCAATAAAATTTGTCGCCCACCGGTATGGATAGAATCGCAAACAGTCCAAGTGAAAATAATTGGAAAAAATATTTGTTATACATTTATTTATATCATTTAGAAACGTGTCAATACAAATTCTGGCTGCATGTAAAAACTATTTCCGGTCTACCTTTTTATTTAATATTTATATGACATGTTATACAAGAGAAAGACTATCACATAACTGTATCTACCATACACATTGTATGCATTTATTATTATATATTTAAAATTATGTTAGATACAAACATGTTGTATTCTAAATAATTTACAGTAAAATTTGATTTATAAATTTGTCGTCAATGTTTATAATAGTTCAATAAAAAAACATATTTTTGAGGTATGATATAAAACTTGTGTGCCGTCCATATAACTAAAGTTAGGGATGTTTGGAACGTGAGAAAAGACCACAGTTTTTGCAGTTTTTATAGCAAAAAAAAATGGTCAAAATTAAATCAATTATTTCGCCAGTTGAAACAAAGATTTTAATTTTCTTCACATGGTGATATCATCATGGGTGTCCTGGAATTTAATGACAACTTTTCTCTTAATTTAAAAAGTTTGTCAGCTAAAACCACTATGTTCATGACATATATTCAACAACTGTTAATATTATCATGTGTTTAAAATTAAACTCTTTGTTTCTAACGGAGTAGTATTGTATTTATTTTGGATTATGTATGAATGGATTTTATTTATTAAATACAATTTTCTATTTTAAAAAATATGTGTAAGACTAATAAAAGCTATTTTGGAGAGAATAAATATAATTCTCAAGATAAGAAATAATGTATTAGCTATATAATAATAAATTCAAATAATTCTCAAACAAACCTATAATATGGTTTCAAAATAAGTTCGTATACAACATTTCCAATAGAAGACTTTTATTAAGATCACGTTTCGTATTTCTTTGTTGCCGTAGAATTGTTTCTTTCTTTACATCAAGTGTTACTGATTCCTACACTTATATAAATCGGGGTTAAGGACACGACACCTGACCATCGATACCTATCAGAAAATTGTTAGCTTATATACGAAATTGCTATGTCATTTCATGAACGGAGAAACGTCTTAAGGACACGATAGTGTTAAGGTTTTTTTTATTCAAATTTGACGTGGCGTGTCACACAACGACCTCTTTTGGGTTTTTTTATAGATTTTTTTTCGATGGGATATAAGTAACATATATGATGTATTTTCTTGTGTTTTTGATATAGGCCTGAAGAAATAAAAATATTAAATAATAATAGTGGTATAGTAAAAAAAAAGCCCTACATTAAATTATAGTAAAATGTCAGTAAACTCTTTCATACAGCCTATCTTGTACAAGTTTTTAATTCACGAACAAATTGGAATAAAATCTGTCTAAGAAGGAATATGTATGAAAAATATATTTAAATATCCCTCATACAATATCATTTCCAAACGCCGTTGGTAGGTGACCTGGCGGTCTAGGGGTAAGGTGTCAGACTTCTGTGCTGACAGCCGGGGTTCAATCCTCGGTTCCGGCACAGATTTATCTGATTACCAAACCCTTCCTTCACCTCTGACAAGACATCTTGTGAATGTGGGGAGTGCCAGGCCTCCACCNCTGTAGGTCCTCCATTTCATCTCACAATCACCCTACCATTACACATTAGCGTAAATGCGTATAACCCAAACGGGTAGTAAGATGTGGTGCTAATAATGATAATGAGATATCCCTCATACAATATCATTTCCAAACGCCGTTGCCTTCCAAGCTGAATTTCTATGAGCGAGATTGAAAGGTCTTGCCAATTTGGCTGTCAAGGTGGCATTGAAACCACAAACATTGGGTCTGAGTCAAGCGATTAAACCCAAGACCACCTAGGTCGGCAACTAATTTTTAATAACATAAATAACATTATTTAAATTACATTATTATTATTGTATAATAGACAATAAAACTATTTTATTTAACAAGTTATTATTTTTCACTCTAATAATAATAAATAGTTTCTTTTTTTTAAAAAAAAGGAAAGAAGTAAAATGAACACTAATCTAATGGGGCCTTGTTTTACTACAATCAAAATTACCCACTTGAAAGACATAAAGTAATATCTAGAAATATATAGTGCCATCAACTTTTGTAATCCTGCAAAACTAGTTCAGAGGTTTAGTAAAAAAATAACAAAAAAAACTCTCATTTAGCCTCCATTAGCCCTTTTAGTGGCTTTCGGAGAGAAGGGTATAATGACGTTTTCTTGCTAGGATTGTCGCTTTGTTAAAACGTCGGGGCGGATCTTATGGGTTTGATGGTAATGACAGGCATGGGAAGAGGGGTGGAGGGGGGGGGACTCTGGCCAACATAATGATTTAAAACCACCTTTGAGAGAGTGTATGTGTAGTATATATCTATTCACTCACCTACACTTAATAATCGCGCCTTCTAAACTTTGGGCGAAACGTTGTGTACGAGGTTAACCATTAGCTATGGCTAAAGTGTACTGTTGATATGTAAAAACTACCAATATCAAAGTCTTATCAACAACCCGAATCGGTAGGTTCGCGGACTAAACGTCAAGCACCACCTGGTCAGATTTTCTTTAAACGGGGTTTAAATCCAACCACGTATATTTCCAAGTATTCTTTTTGTTCATCAAACAGTTTCTTATTCTCTTTCCACACTAATGCGAGCTTATTTAATCTCATTTTTACCTTACCTCCTCCCTTCTCTATTATTGTGATTCAATATTATTATTATTATTATTATTATTATTAGCACCGCGTCCTACTACCCGTTCGGGTTATACGCACTTACGCTAATGTGTAGGTGATTGTGAGATGAAATGAAGGACCTACAGTTTAACGTGGAATCCGAACCACGGTGGAGGCCTGGCATTCCCCACATTCGATTCAATACTCATAGCTCAGAGGCGTTGGAACGCGAAGTTCAAAATAAATTATTTATCCCCCAAAATATACAAATCAGATCGTGTGAATTAATTTTACATAAATTATGATCATATAAAAAAAATTAGAAAGCTTATGGTGAGACGAAAGATAACGAAAGTTAAGGTCCCTATTTTTTTAGTTTAGATAAAAAAATTGCCAAATAAAATAAAATAATGCTTCAGTAAAAATATTTTTGTTTTATTTTCTACACAATAATATTTACTGTTGTTGAATATTTGGCCATGACTCATAAACATTGCGTAATTTGAAGAGGACTTTAAGCTAAAAAGGTTATAGTCAGATGAAAATCATATATATGTATATATATGCGAGTTTGGGCTTCAATTTTAGCCCAGTAGTGGAAATATTAGCCAGTACTAATGTACGGTTGCCCAGGGTACCCCCGAATGTACTAATCAAACATTATTTCCATGTCGTAATTGCTGTGTCATTTCATGTATTCCTCCCTGCAGATACCATGACTTATCGTATGAAAACGTGAAAGTAGATCTAGTAATTTTTTCTAGATGTCAGATATGTCCATTCGTAAGAAAATATGAATTTAATTCTCTTAACAACCGGAAATGGTCTGTTAAAAATATATTTTTTGGGAGTACTGTTTAGTTAACGTGTCAATATTAGGGATTATTATTGAGGAGAATGGTTTGCAAAAATACGTCAGCCTTGTTTGGCGTAAAGGTGTAAAGACCATGATGAAAATCACTATGAGAGTTCCCTTGCATCTCCTCTCCCCATTTACCCAGTCGGGATTAGAGCTAGTTCAAATCGGGTAAAAATCAGGAATAACACACCCTACATCAACCCTGCCAAGTCGTATAGCCCGAACAGGTAGTAAGACGTGGTGCTTTTTAAAGAAAACCTGCCAGCTGAGTAAAATATAGTAACCCCTTTCTGTGGCTGTATGGTCTAGGGCGTCACTCTCACTATAGACTGGGCGACTGATGATGGGAAGATTGGTGTTCGAATCCTGTTTGGGTGTACTAAGTGGTTTTTCCTACATGATTTTCCAGTATCCCTCCACGCAAACGGGGGTACAATTCCTTTATATTCAAAATTTCTCATTTCTAGCACATTAGCGTGACTAGAAGATATACATGCATTCCAAATGGTAACAAAGACATGGTGCTAACATATTATATATAATTTATATTATAGAGTCTATATATAATTTATATTACATATATAAAATTTATATTATAATTTATATTATATATATATAATTTATATTATAAATATATTATAAATATATACACACACGCACAGGGTGGGTTCGAAATAATAAGACGTTTAGTAGCTTGAAAATTCACATTTTAATTGAAAAGTAAATATTCACTAGCTAAATAAAAACGAACTAAATACTATATTTTTTCACATTTTGAAGATAATATCACTCAGGTAAACTCCACCTGACGTCAGACAAACCTCAGCACGTTGTCCATCACTTTCCTCAGAATAAATCGTCTAATTGTTTATGACCCATCCTATATATATATATATATATATATATATATATACAGTAGCCCCACGACTTATTTGGTGCTGACTGACAGCTTTAAATAGTTACCAGACCAAATTACGTATCCCTACGCCGAATTAGATGATCTGAAAAAAACATGTGTTTAGCAGCTGTCACTTATGACGGTCAAAATTTAGGTATATACCTAAATGTAGACTCTCAGAAGTCAGCTGTGAACTGTCAGTCAGCACCAAAGAAGCCATGGGGCTACTGTAGTAGGATTCTGATAGGAAGGAACTTTTAGAAAAATAGAAACACATTTTTGGGGGGTCAAAATTAATCGATTTCATTGTGTTATTAGTATATTATAAGTATTTATAAAATTGATCAAAAGTGAAAGCTGTATATCACATGACCTAACAGTTAGTAATTATATGCACGTGGTTTTAGTAACTTTTATAATTGTCAGTTTCCTTTCTGTCTAAATCGGACGGAAGTATTATTCCCTGTGCGATTTAGCACGTTGTTGACCTTGGGGGACACTAAATCCATTTTCTCGCTCCCCTCTGTCATCCAACCTTCCCATTCCTAGTGAATTACACACTCGCCGTTCACGTACACACACCCACACACCTTGTATTGTGTTGGTGCAAGGTAAAGTGACTCCTAGTCTTGCCGAGAGAGGAAATTAAACATTGACAGACATGACCGCAAAGTAAGCGACGTGAACGACAGCAAAATGAATGACTTCATGACAGGGACTCACAAGGAAATGTAGGGCTTGATGAAAGAAGGAAAAGTTCTGAGGTAATAAAGACGGTATTTATTATATTTTAACAAGATAAATCGTAATTCCCTTTCTTTCATAAAGTTTTCATGGTCATACATATTTTCAGTGGTTGTTGTTTTTTTTTGCTTTGTTTTTTTGCGACGCGTCTTATTACTTGGTCGGACCAGCCACGTATTTTCACAAATTGGGCAGAGTTTAGGGGAAATGTTCCTGAGTTCACGTAAAGGGAGAGTGATAGTATGTATGAGGGTGATAGTATGATGGTGATAGTGGGTATAAGAGTATGAGGGTGATAGTATGATGGTGATAGTGGGTATAAGAGTATGAGGGTGATAGTATGATGGTGATAGTGGGTATGAGAGTATGAGGGTGATAGTATGATGGTGATAGTGGGTATGAGAGTATGAGGGTGATAGTATGATGGTGATAGTAAGTATGATGGTGATAGTGAGTATGAGGGTGATAGT
>CABFOW010000296.1:62373-76368 GCA_902141385.1 Timema californicum
AGGGTGATTGTGAGATGAAATGGAGGACCTACAGTTTAACGTGGAATCCGAACCACGGTGTAGGCCTGGCATTCCTCATATTCACAAGATGTCTTGTCAGAGGTGAAGGAAGGGTTTGGTAATCAGATAAATCTTTGCTGCGACCGAGGATTTCTTACATGTTCAACAATTATTAATATTGAATATTTTGTAGTAGATAGCGTTGAGTTTTAAAACCAACTTGTGATATCAAAACACGACCTAAATACTAGCTTACCTATAGGTCGAGCACAACACTCGGTACCTCAGCCCTCATTTCATCCGGGACTGCTAGTTCAGCCTTAAGGAGGTCACCTCGGTCAGCGAGAAAGTATTTATTGTTATCAGGCCATGAGGTTCCAAATACAATGGTCTGTGTCGTTTTCTGAATCTTCTCTATTTTTCTAAGCTTATTTACTCCCTTTCGCAGTACACTTACAACCACTTTTGTCATGACAATAAGAATAATAATAATATTGAGCACCGCGTCTTACTACCCGTTCGGGTTATACGCTTTAAGTACTAATTACTCTAATGGATTAGGAATTGGAGAGATTTAATTAGAGGAAGTGAACCCGCATTTGCGTGGAGGGAGAGTGGAAAACCATTTAGGAAAAACCGCCCCCAGTTCACCCGACCGAGATTCGAACCTCGATCTCCCCGTCCTCAGCAGTCGAGCAGCTCAACACGACAAGCGCGTTAGCCAACTACGCCACCGAGGTGGGTCATGACAATAAGAAAGAGGGTGAAGAAAACTTAAAAAATCTTCTCATCTTAAGGTGAAGAGGAAAGATCACTGCTAGTTCTCAAATATTTTAAATTTTTCTTTTGGGAGCCAATCAAATCCTTACTGTATTTGTTATAGGAAGGCTAAATCTAGAGCCCTTTTTCATCAAGCCTAGTTTCATAGTTCCACAAATATGATTAAAATATGGTTTTAATGAGTGAATGTTATACCTTTATACATCCCGCCCCACCTATTAATAAAACTCAAAACCATAGGGCTGTTAAGAAAAAAATATCCCTGTTGGAATCTTTCGGCTTTATTTGGGATTGAGCCATATTTTAAAACAACTCATCGTAGAATTAATATTGCGTTAGAGTTGAACGTTTGTGCGGCCATTTATAACTTACTGAGGCGGCGCTCTTAAAACAAAGCACAAGTATTGAGATTAATGTCAGCTTATATACAATTCAATTTTCCTTGGGAGAACCCTATCCGGCAGCTATAAAAGTTACTAGATCTATCACTTATTCATGCGTTATGTATAATAATACAGTGTAAAGTAACCTCATGACTTCTTTGGTGCTGACTGACAGCTCACAGCTGACTTCTCTGACAGTCAACATTTTGGTATATACCTACATTTTGACTGTCAGAAGTGACAGCTACTAAACACATGTTTTTTGCGGATCATATGGTTCGGCGTAGGGATACAAAATTTGGTCTGGTAACTTTTCAAAGCCATCAGCTGTCAGCTGTGAGCTGTCAGTCAGCACCAAAGAAGCCATGGGGCTACTCTAGAAACACTGTACAATGATGTAAAGTTTTTGATAGTGATGGAAGCCAATCTGAAAGGTTAGTTAGGCTAGGCCTAGATTTAAAAAAACACTTCTTTTTTCTTTCTCTAGGTCTAACCCAACTAGTCTTTCAGGTTGGCTTCCTTCACTATCAATTACTTGACATCATTGTACAGTGTTTCTACACTGTCTTATTATACAGTTCCAAGCCATTATGCACCAACTCGTTTTATTCATGCTTTAAGTATTGTTATCTACAGCTGTCACTTCTAATAAATATTATCAACACCCATAAAACCATACCGAATAAAACCCGCCTCGGTGGTGTAGTTAGCTAACGCACTTGTTTCGTGTTGAGCTACACTATCGAGTACAGGGAGATAGAGGTTTGAATCTCTCTCAGGTGAACTAAGAGTGGTTTTCCTAAGTGGCTTTCCACTTTCCCTCCACGCAAATGCGGGATCATCTCTTCTTTATCCAACCTTCCCAATTCCTAACCCATTAGCGCAATTAGTACTTAAGTGTATAATCCGAACGGGTAGTAATACGTGGTGCTAAATAATAATTTAAAAAACGATAAAATATAAAATTTTAACAATGTTGACAGTAAAAAATACGTATTTATTTTATAAAAGTTTATTAATACCAAAATACTAAAATATATATAATATGTTCATGCTATTTGTAATTTAAGTCACTTTAACTAGCGGTGAAACGGAACCAAACTACAACTTGCTTGCTTGCTTTGCTAAAATATTGTATCTTTGTTGGTCATGTTCTCTGGTTACTCTAACAATAAATAATGAGTTAACCTTTTTATCATTCTGTCAAACAATTTTTCAAAATTTAACGCTACTCTGTGCTGGAAAAAAAGCAAGACTTATGACAGAATACGTCTTAAAATTTATAGCCTTATTTTAAACGATCACTAAACTGAATACCAGCTACTTCCTGCTGCATTAGCATTAACTTCAAAGATAACGGTATCACAATTTGGTCCTTTCTTGTCACGCAGTTTAAACTTTATATTTGAAGACATTTCTTCAGAAGCGGGTTTAGAAGTAGGAGGGGTGAGGGGCCAGTAATAGGAGTCATTTTTACGGCCCAATTCCCCAGAGAATAGAACGCCCCTTTGTTTCTAATGGGGTACCGACTCAGGTAACAGACCATTTTCAACTTGCTGACTTGATGTGTACTAAGTACTTTGCGGTAAATCATTTTCTCTAAAGAAAAAAGGGAAAGAAACTGACAGTAAAGTAATGGATATTTTGGAAACTTATGTTTCTGAAGCGATCACAACAGGGACAAAGTGCTTTACAGTGAAGTCAAACCAAAAGGGACTTGACCACAAGACAATTAGTAATAGTTTAGAAAGAAAAAAAAGAAACTACACAAGTTTTGTTTCGCTTCAAAAGAAACCGACCTTCTGTCGCCATAGAAATGGAAGATATATTAGGGCCTAAACGTTTTCTCCTGCTATATTTGCAATTTCCAATGCCTTTACTTTTTAATTTTAATAACAAAATTACAATCTTTTCTACAAATATCTGCATCTAATTATGTTGCTCTTAGATTAATTATTAATATATATTTCCCATTAAAGTGTTTACAACATGTTGCTCCGATACCTTAGTTCGTTCGATATCGTGTATGCCTAGTGAGTCAAGTGTCTCGGGATCAATTCCCACTATGGCAACAAAAAAAAAGGCGATACGTGTATTTCCCCTTTCACTACTAAGAACTAAAGTCTAGGGATTGGAAGTCGTGCCTGTTTACAGTAGTCCCATGGCTTCTTTGGTGCTGACTGACAACTTACAGCTGACAGCTAAATTATTATTATTATTATTAGCACCGCGTCTTACTACCCGTTCGGGTTATATGCACTTACGCTAATGTGTAATGGTAGGGTGATTGTGAGATGAAATGGAGGAGCTACATTTTAACGTGGAATCCAAACCACGGTAGAGGCCTGGCATTCCCCACATTCACAAGATGTCTTGTCAGAGGTGAAGGAAGGGTTTAGTAATCAGATAAATCTGTGCCGGGACCGAGGATTGAACCCCAGCCGCCAGCACAGAAGTCTGACACCTTACCCCTAGACCGCCAGGTCACCTTTGAAAAGTTACCAGACCAAATTATGTATCCCTACTCCGAACCATATGATCTGCAAAAACATGTGTTTAGCAGCTGTCACTTCTGACGGTCAAAATGTAGGTATATACCTAAATTTTGACGGTCAGCTGTCAGCTGTGAGCTGTCAGTCAGCACCAAAGAGGCCATGGGGCTACTGTAGTTAGGTTTATGGGGCTTGTGCTGATATCATCGGTCGGTTCAGACAATTCCCGTTAAATACCTCAAAGAAACAAAAAATACTACACTACCCTCCTTTTATCACCCATCCATTTACACTGACGAGTTAAGGTTTGAGGAAGGTAGAATATAAAGAAAGTGAACACGTATTTGCGTAAAGAGAGAATGGGAAACCATTTCAGACAAAATGAGACTCGAGCCTATATCCATCAGGTTGGGTGTATTTTAACTTTCGTGATTACTCTCTTTAAAGTCTAAAAATATGCAATAACTATCAGTGACGTGTGGTGTAGTGTATCCAGGATAAGCATAGCTTGTTATAACTGTACCTGTGATGTGTTCTCCCTATATCTGTCCCCATTTGACCAATGATACATAGATTCTACTCTTAATATTTCACATGGGAATGTGTATACGTTAATTCCTGACCCATGATTAACAGGTAGAGTTTATCCAAGCTTTGATTAGCCTGCCCTGTCAACCCGCAACCACACGCCACTGATAAATACAAATACAATCAAACACGCAATATGTAACAAATACATGATTGTAGATATGTCTATATAATAGAGCAATTACCCGCATCGATGGTTGCATGGTCTAACGCGTCACTCTTGTATCAAGCTAGGAAACAGGCGAAGGAAATATTGGGGCTCGAATCCCGGTTGGATGTACTGAGGCTGAATTTTCCTAGATTTTTATCCACTCTACTTCCACGCAAATGCGGGTGAATATCTTCTAAAATGTTAGCTTTCTAATTTTTATTCAACTAGCGTAATTAATGTTTTCGTACAGCCGAAAAGGGTACTAAGACAAGGTGAAAAATTAAAAATAAATGAAGATATTTTAAGCACATCAATTTAAAATATTTTGTTTGTTTAATCATCAAGTTCCTCTTTTGTTCTCTATAAATTTATAGATTGGGCCTACTACAGTAATTGGCTGGCAATTTCACGCACGAAAATAATAGATAATTTTATAATATAACTTATTTTTGTAAATATAATAATAAACCATATAAATTAGGCTTATCTAAGGACGAATAAAATTACACGTCTTTCTAGGATTTTCACGTCAATACCTGTCCAACGAATACCTTTCAAAGATTTATTTATATTATTGATTTCAATTTCTATTTAGAAAAAACAAACAACTGTGTTAACATTTTAAATTATGTTGACATTTTACACACACAAAACAGATTTAGACTCAAGGCAAGTTGAATTCAAAACGAAAATTTCAACACTTAGCAATTGGCCAATACCAAAACAAATACATAACTCTTTCTATCACTATCCTATACAGCAGCAAAAATAACGGGGTCGAGGGGCGGATAAGACGGAAGATTTCATTCTTCTCTAAGTAGAAAAGAATATGCATTAAAAAAAGGTAGTTCCACTTTTCAAAACATCAATTTGATTGTTGAATTTGATTCGGTAATAAGCTTAGACTGTGTTGACTTTTACGCTGACATTTTTGTCATGGCATTTGGGAGCAAGTTCTTTTAACTGATTTACTTTAGTGAAGTTATTGAGGACATAATGGGATTAGACTGAAGACCCACACAATACGAGGGACTTATTTATAAGTATAGTAAGTGATAAAACAAAATGTCACAAGAATGTGGACCTATTTATTTATCTTATGAACAACTTATCAACTCATGTGTGTAAACCGGAATTAAACTATTTAGTTAGTTAACTTCAATAACGGTGACCTGGCGGTCCAGGGGTGAGGTGTCAGACTTCTGTGCTGGCGTCCGGGGTTCAATCCTCGATCCCGGCACAGATTTATTTGATTACCAAACCCTTCCTTCACCTCTGACAAGACATCTTGTGAATGTGGGGAATTCCAGGCCTCCACCGTGGTTCGGATTCCACGTTAAACTGTAGGTCCTTCATTTCATCTCACAATCACCCTACCATTACACATTAGCGTAAGTGCGTATAACCCGAACGGGTAGTAAGACGTGGTGCTAATAATAAACTTCAATAACATATATACAATGATAGCTTTATTTCAAATAGATATAGCTTATTAAATATATATCTACACAATATACCATAAGTGTATATGAAGTCTTTTTCCGACAAAAATATGCACTAAGAAAACTTAATCATTTTTAATTTTTTTTTTAAGTATTTAACGTGCACTTTCTGAACCGATTGATTATATAAGCACACGACTGATACACTAACTTAAATCTAGAACAGACACAACATCCTGCCCCTGGCCATTAATTTAACACTAGAAAGGGTAAATCCATATTTCACAAATGAAAAATTTCTTAGCCATGCTAAGAATCAAACCCGGGACCCTTTGCACAATAGACAGATTAGGCTATCGACTGAGCTAAGGTATCGTACCTAAGAAAACTACTTAATCTTATAAATTTAGATATATAGTGTACTCGTATAATTTACGAGTAAAGAATTCAAGAACCCAGCTCAGACGGTAGAATGTCTAATGGTGGATTTAAAGGTTATTGGATTGAATTTTAAAGGAATAATGTAAATTTGACATTGTACTTCACATGTGAGATTGTTTTTTCCACAAATTGATAAATGTATTGCCTCGTGCCTGGTTGTTGTGTTTTCTCTATAATTAATTTAAAACCATCCATCCGCATGTATCGTGTTTGTTTGTGTTTTCTATAGAATTAAGTTATAATTACCCGCTTATGCGTGTTTGGTCGAGTTTTTTAATAACTTATAATCAATTTGAAGTTTTCAGTTTATAGCGTGTTTGGTTGTGCTTTCTCTAGAATTAAGTTAAAATCATCCACTTACAGCATGTTTGATTAATATTTTCTTTAGAATCAAGTATAAAGCAACCACGTTTTTCAAGTTTGGTTGTGTTTTCTCTATAATTAAGCTAAAATTATCTTATTATAGCGTGTTTGATGTTAGAAAAATTAGTATTAATATTTAAATGGCTATAAGTTAATATCTCGTTTATTGGTAAAACTATTTAAAGTTTTAATTAATCGTTATTAGAAAATAATTAATTTGTCATTTTATTTATTAAATTTAATAATTCTAATCATAATGACTTATTATGTTGTACAGGCAATCGTTTAAAGATTTTTTTTTTTAAAAATGTTGAGTTCCACAAATAAAGCTTGCAATAGATAAACAGATGCCGGTTATATTTTGTATTTTTTTTTTGTAACAGACCATACGCGCAGTTCCTTTCTAATCCTACTCTCCCTAAAACTCCGGTAGCTGATCCTAGTCAGTTGACTTTTGAATGTCTTGTCCCGGTGTTGACACTTGATTGGATTACAAGATGACAGACACACATTCCTTGTGACAGGATCAGCAGGCATTACCCGCTTCACAAGGTAACAAAGTCCGACTGTTTACCAGTACAATCTTTTTTTTTTTTTCGCTTCAACGGCATTGTTGACGCCCGGACTAACTCGAGTATGGAAAGCGCGGGATTGTTGTGTTTTGATGAAAGGTGACTGCTCGGAAAATAGTATTTAGGCCCGCCCATACCTTCTCACCCTCTCTGAAGGGAAGGGGGGGGGAGTTGGGGAAAGATATAGGTTGAAACCGATCTCTTTCTGATAATAGTCACAAGTTTTTTGACACAAAATGACCATGAAATGGGATCAATGGGTAGATGGATTAAAGCGCTCTTGGTTGACTGAGGAAAGAGAATCAGGCTTAAGCTTCTGGGCGGAGTATCATTGGTTGGACTCCAGGTGGGTTCTACAATATTTTGACCGGGTTAATGTTGTTCATCAGCCCTCTTTTGGGTAAAGCTTAGCCCACGATCAAAATATTTCTTCCATATGAATCTCCTGATGATGGTTTAATGTACCAAAATTTGTCTATTCAAATTGGTCCAAGAGTTTGGTAGTAAACGTGNTTAAACAAGATCTCGCTCTACTTGATAAATAATAAATTATCTATGCATCTAAATTAATAGTATTTTTATAAATACATATTAAATAATTAATTGATAACAATAATTTTGGTAATGGTCATAATGCCATCAACAGGAATACATTTAAATATAATTGAAAATCTTCATCTGAACACGGGAATTGAACCCAAAGCCAAAGGTTACGGGTTTGGCTCTAGTATGCCATTGTTATTTTCAAATCATATATAAATAGGACTATTGATAATGTTAATAGTCGATCAATAATGAAGGCCTTACACACCACTCACCTTGAAAGGTATAAATATTATCTCCACTATGGTGTAGCTTATTATATAGTAGCCAGTCAAGATAAGCATGCAATCTTTCATGGTAAACGAAGTGAACAGTTGGCCTACATAGTACATAAGGGTGGCTTAATGCGAGTTGATGTAAATTACTACTAGGATTATTATTATTATCACCGCGTCTTACTACCCGTTCGGGTTATACGCACTTACGCTAATGTGTAATGGTAGGGTGATTGTGAGATGAACTAGAGGACCTACAGTTTAACGTGAAATCCGAACCACGGTGGAGGCCTGGAATTCCCCACATTCACAAGAGAGTTGATGTAAAAAAAATCGATCAATAAAATAAGGTTTTGAAATGTGTTTGGGTAAATATGGAGCCAAATATGATATTTTGTTAAATATTATGCTTTTTTAACAGCCTGTCCAGCTAAAGTCTGATTAAACAGTAAAATATAGGCCTATATATTTTTATATATATATGCCTATATATTTATATATATATTTACAGTTATGTGACATGAGATTGCCTGATAGGATTCTAGTAAATAATTTCCTACCATTTAGTACCAAACCTTCCATTTATATCTGATGCCCACATATTCGATCACTTCATTTTTTGTATGTGTTTTATCAAATCTATATTTTGTTCGAGAGAACAATTTAGCAAGATCCAATTTTCATATTAAGGAGAAGGACCTTATCTTACAGCTATAAAGTATGATTTTGGTAAGGACAGTAGAAGCTAGCTAGGTACTAAAGTTAATTAAACAATTTTAATATATTCATGCATAAAGTCGTGTTATTTGGAGCTGTCACTTTTGATATATATTATCAATACCTATGATATAACATTAATACTATAGTAAAGTTTTTATCAACGTTGACAGCAAAAATTGTTTTATTTTCTAAAAAGCAAAAGCCCTTGTTTTAGAAATAAGGTTGAGGTACATTCTGTCAAGCCAATATCTAGTCGTGGCAACAGTCTACGAGTAATCCCTGGTTGATATTGTTTTCCCTTAGTAAATGATTTGTTGGTAAATAAGAAGCAGTCCAACAAGTTTAAGGTGGAAGTGTAGAAGACGCGAAAAAATATCGGTGTTTTTGCAGATTTATATCACAACAATTATTTTTTTGACAAAATAAATCAAATATTGCTTCAGTGCAAACATATAGTTAAGTTTTTTTTAATCACATGGTGACCTCGACAGTTCTTGGATATCCACCAAGGGTGTCCTTGAATTCGATGACAACTTTTTATATTCATTTAAAAAGTTTTTCATCTGATTTCATTATAGGCCTACTCTATATAAATATTCAACATCTGTTGGTATCACCTTGCGAAGAAAATTAAACTTTATATTTCTACTGAGCCATATTTTATTTATTTTAGCAACAACAACAAAAAATAACTTTAAAATAATAACTGAAAAAAACTTATATTTTTTCACGTTCCTTAGACTCCCACCTTAAACTTAAGCTCATGTCATAGACAAAATATAATTTCTCGATGCTCCTGTTAATTCTCACCAAAGTTGAACACATTTAATGAACCCTCAAAATAAACCAGCTGCGACACTGCATCAACGCAAAGATCGTTTACTTCTCCAAACTTTCAAAACTCCCGTACTCCTGAAGGATAAAAGAAGATGGTTCAAGTCACCCGACCTGACCTGACCCCCCCAAGAGCTTCTTGATCCGATTATGTTGAGGAGTGTGAGGTGTCCCGCAGGTCGCCATCTTGGTTTCTATACAGGGACGACTTTGACATATCAAATATCAAGAGTTTACTTTGGACGGTTAAAGAACAGCTTACACGTAGACCACACGGAACAAAACAACTTTGTAGGACCTAATGGGAGGGGTTGTTTGCTACAATTAAGGGCGCCTCCTACCTGGAGGGAAATATCCTCACACTGAGGTAAACTATATATTATGGTAATAGAAGCTTTGATCCTTCGAAACAAATAAACAAATATTTAATCGTATCAGAATTTTATTTTAAGATTAAATATAGAAATTTTGAACCGGAAGATGTCCTACAGTGGTCTCTTTCAGTTTACTAAATAGGTGAAAGCAAAGATTTGGAGTTGGAGTCAGAGTCGATAAAAATGAACCTAATCATAATCTGGCTCCGGCTTCATTATATAAACCTATAGTATTAGTAAAACATTTTGTAAATTTTTAATTTGATGCATTTTTATTCTTTACGACCAATATTTGTAATTTTAATTGACAAATGTATTCAATCATGAATTCATAATGCCAAATAATCTTCCCATGAAATCATCTATCTGTATTGGAGCATTTTACTATAGTAAATTTGTTGTTATTATTAATAAGTATACATTAGCTATTTATAAAGGAGACGGAGTCGAAGGCTTGACTTACAGACTCCACAGCCCGAATATACCCTCGGTTAAAAGGATTGAGTTGGGGTAGGTGGTACTTATAAACTGGCTTGTTTCACTCGAGTCTAGGTAGGTGTCGTATTGTATTTAGTGTATCACTGCATTAGAAGTGGACTACGTCAGACTATTAAACTGGTTCTAAGTCTGACTATGAATCTGACCTCAGGTCTAACTACTATTAATCTGACCCATAGAGCCATCAAATAATGTGTTGGGTGACGATTGGAGTTGGATGGGAAGCTGTTAAAAAAATTCTTGCCAACTTTAAACATTATTTTAGCTATCTTATTGGTGATATAGTAATAATAAAATTCAAACAAATAGTGGCAATTAAAATTAACCTTTTTCAGTAAAAATTGTCATTAAATCCCAAGTTGATGTATTCTTTTAGTTTTTGATTACAATATTGAAGTATGGACCTGTCTGATCTACAACAGTTAGGTTATAAAGTTATTGACATATTCAAACACCGAGTGTTGAAGTCTGTACGCGAGTAGGAGAAGAGAAATGGAATCGTTATTATTTGATAATATTTATGGTGCTGATGTCCTTATTGGAATCAATAAAACTAAAGTGGAATCCACCAAATTAGTTTTGAGCTTTTCCAAGGAGAAATTCTTTAGAACATTTTTCCAAAAGGGAATTTTGTTTCGGAAGCAATTAAGTAAAAAAAAATCTTTGTAAAATTTTCCGTATAGCTTCTCAAGTTGTGACCAGATAAATGAATGATTTTTTTTTAATATGTCACGAAGGGTATAACCTTATTATTATCTATTTATTTTTATCTCAAAACTGTGCTATTTTGAGTGAAACTTAATATAAAATTAGCTCATTTTAACTTTAAGTTAATTTAAAAAAAATTAAACACAATTTAAATTCAATTCTTTGTAAAATCATAACATGGAAACGTAAATAGAACGCGTGTTTTGTTACAATTTTTTTTAACTCAATTGAATTTTATTCACCAATCAGGACAGATCCTGTGGACAATCATCACGTTTCATTTTGTGTTAAGGCCTACTATAAATTAGTTATACGGGGACATGTGATCCTTTCAACTCCATTATGGCACGAGTCATATTTTGAATTAACAATCCATTTATGGAATAAGGACATTTCCTATACGTGTGGCTTCACGACAAATTAAGATAGGATTTCCCAAGCAAATGTATTTACAGTTTTAAGGATATAATATTGAAACAAAGCCACACATTCTTAAATTATTCTAAAAATAGTCTTACAGATTCACAATATTTCTTTTAATCAAAGTAGTTTTTTTTTATAAATCGTTTAGAACTCAAGCTATTTGGTATATTCGTGAAAATAGCCTGAGAGTTTTACTACCAGTATGTAGATTAAAAAAGTCCATAGTAGCAAATGTCTATCTAGAATAAGAAAACTAGGAAAAGATAATTTCAAAAAAGCAAAACTCGTCAGAAGAAGAGGGGAAATGTTATCAGCACATAGACAAGAGGCCTCACAAAGTAAGTAGACTACTCATTTTCTCTATTTCCTTTTTAACTTGTGCAGTGATATCTAAGGGTGTTAGTGCGTAGAGAGGTGACCTGGCGGTCTAGGGGTAATGTGTCGGCCTTCTGTGCTGGTGGCCGGGGTTCAATCCTTGGTCCCGGCACAGTCTTATCTGATTACCAAACCCTTCCTTCACTTCTGACAAGACATCTTGTGAATATGGGGAATGCCAGGCCTCCACCGTGGTTCGGATTCCACGTTAAACTGTAGGTCCTCCATTTCATCTCACAATCACGCTACCATTACACATTAGCGTAAGTGCGTATATCCCGAACGGGTAGTAAGACGCGGTGCTAATAATAGTAATAATAATAATAATAATAATAATAATAGTGCGTAGAGCGTTTAGATGAGTAGTGTTAAGATGCAACCCACTTCACAAAATAGCTTCGAAATCACCAAGTAAGCAAAGTCCCTAACATGATCTCAATCGAGACGTCACAACGATCTAGAAGGTGCCTCTTAGTAAGTATATGTTTGTATTGAATCAAAAATCAGATACCAACCTTCTGTTGTCTTACTTTTACTTCAAGTCACATTCACAAAATTGGTATATTCTATATGAAAACTGTAAAAATTGTGCACTTAGCCCCTAGCATGAATTTATGAATAAGTTATTAAATCCATTCACACACACACTTTCCCGGCAAAATTTACAGCCGTGGGCTTAATAAAGCATCCAGTAAAGTACTTTCCTGTTAAGGTTTTTTCAAAGATTTTTCATCATATTACCCCTTTTATCACCTCTTTCTCTCATCCTCTTTGGTTAAACTTCGCAACTCAAGTATAATCGTCTTACTGGTACCCGTAACATTCTCACTGCTAAATTGAGAGCAATATATAACCCCCCATCCCCCCTCTTTTCCCTTAAAAAAGTGTTAAGTTTACGGTTTCATGAAAGTGTTCATTGCCATCAGGGGTCGCGAGGGTATTGCTGAGATACATTAACAAGTTTATTCACAGCACTTTACCAGGTTACGAGACTTGAAAAGAATTATATTTCACTCTAAGGGGTTTAAGAATAAAGTCTGCCACATGGAAAATAATTTGGGTGGAAAAGGGGGAAGAGGGGTGGAAATATCGCCCTGAGATTTACCTTGATAAAGAGTAGCAGGAGGGTTTAAAAGAGAATAACCATTTTACTAGAGCGCTAATATTAGTTCTATGGTCCTTTGGGGTTATCAAAGCGCTCTCCTAGATTTCGCTATCAATAGTTAGTTTAGATCAGTGGTTTTCAACATGTGGGTACGCGTAACATTTATTAGGGGTAGTTTACATGAGTAAAATAGAGTAATACCCGCTTCGGTGGCCACGTGGCCTAACGCGCTACTCTCGCAATAAACTAGACTGTCGATGAAAGGGAGATTGAGGTTCAAATCTCGGTTGGGTAGTATTTCCAAAATTGTTTTATACTTTCCCTCCACGCAAACGCGGGTACACTGCCTATTAATATAACCCTCATAATCACTAAAACCATTAACGTAATTATTAGATAAGCGTATAACCCGAATGGCTGGTAAGACGTGGTACTAAAATAAATATATATAGGACAATATAGTTATTTTTTTTATCCAAGTTAACCTATTAAAGTGGAAGTATGAATCTATGAGCAGTTCTTATATCAAAACTTAATTTCAAGCTTAATTTTTTTCACATTGTGATATCAACAGTCCTTGAAGTTCTTTTTATTTGAACTCAAACTAGAATATTTATCGATTAAGAAATAATTCAGTATGTCTGACAGCCTGAATTCCCTTAACGTGTCAGATCATCTTTGGATTATTTTGTAGAAGATATTAAAAAAATTGTCTTCTCTTTGAAATAATCAGTCTAAAGTTTATTACAAAAACAAAACAATCTGGGTCCTAATATGAACACCAATGAGAATTTCCATTTATTTATTGGTTCAAACGTAGTTTGGGTTAAAATAAGGGGTGGAAAGAGGTATAGTGGAGGGGGTAACAGGAACAACAACCAAACAAAGAAAACAACACTAACAATGGCAACATCTTCCAGCAGCGTCA
>CABFOW010000296.1:76533-103679 GCA_902141385.1 Timema californicum
AAAAAAAAAAAAAAAAAAAGAAGAAAATAAAAGAGATGAATAAAAAAGAAAAGATAAGAATATAGAATACAAGTGGCACATTATAAAGCAATAATAATTAACATTTTACAATGTTGTGTTGTTGAACATGGACGAGGGTGTTAAAAAGCGTGGTTGCACATGGATACATTTTCTGGCGGGAACGTAGGTTCTGCCAGCTCTCTCAGCTATTGTTCCACATGTGAATATTGTGGAGGCCAGCAAACTCTTATTCATTATACCGCGCAAACGTTCAAGATTGATCGCTACAGTTTAGTACGTAGCGCCAACTGGCGTTTTAATTATAGCCCTACTGCGTATATTACGAGGACCACACATACACACATCCATCGTATGTTCTAATCACAATACAGTTCGTGTTTCCTAATTAGTGGGCATCGCCTGATGAGTTTCATTTCCAACATTTGATTTCGTTACAAATTTTACCCGCTTCGGTGGCCTAATGGTCTAAGACGCTAGGTACTCTTAAAGTAGATTATACTGCCGAGGGCGGGGAGATCAAGGTTCTAAACTAGGTCGAGTGTAATGAGGGTAGTTTTTCCAAAATAGTTTTCCATTCTCCCTACATGCAAATCTGTGTACACTTCCTATAAATACAACCTTCCCGATACCTAAAACCATTAAGAGTAATTAGTATTTGTCGTATACTCTGAACGGGTAATAAGATAAGATGCTAAAAGGTGACTTGGTGGTCTAAGGGTATGGTATCAGACTTCTGTGCTGGGGGTCCGGAGTTCAATATTTGGTCCCGGCATGGATTTCTTCTTTCACCTCTGACAAGACGTGTACTAATCACAACCAGTGAATGTGTGGAATCCCAAACTTCCACCGTGGTTCGGATTCCACATTAAGCTGTAGGTCCTTCATTTCATATCACAATCACCCTACCATTACACACCAGCGTAAGTGCGTATAACCCAAACGGGTAGTAAGACGTGATGCTGATAATAATGATAATAATAATAATAATACGGTGCTAAAAAAATTACAAACTTATTTGAAATCTATTTTAAACAGTGATAAAGTATACTCCTTTTACAGTCTTTCCTTGACGGGTTTCACTATGGTCCTATCATATAAGCTGATCCATAGTGGAAACACGCTTGTAAGCTTACTGGCCTATAGGGTAGATGAAGTGTAGGCCTACATGGGTATAGTATTGTACTACTGATAAAGTGACGTTGAAATATATCAACCAAGTAGTATAAAATATTACAAAGATTACATTGCCTTTTAGAAAGCACAATTATAGTTAAATAAAATAATTTAGATAATTTTTTTGTATTTTATAGTAGGCCTTTTTTTAAATTATTGGTTATAACATTTCTAAGATATCGTGTGTAGGTTTTTTCTTTATCTTTTTCTAATTAACAAGATATTTGAAGAATCAACGAAGATGGAACGGGGGCCTCTTAGCAAAGTGCTAAAATGAGTTGCAGGCGTAAAGAAGTCTTTCTCGTGGGTTAAAAGAAGTGTGTTTTATGTCAAAATAATGGGGCCGGCTTGTTTCCTTTTGGTACCCTAGGCAATGCGTGAAAATCCCACCCTCCCCTCTAAATACACCTTTCAAAAATATTATACTTCACTTTGAAACATAACATAATTGCTTATCTTAAATCATTAGTTATTTTAATTTTAATCAAAAGAATAAATTATTCAATTAGGTACTCAAGTGCAATAAATTTAGAATCTAAAATCACTAAACATTACTAAGATAAACAAAGTTCCTTAAATCACGTTTTTTTAAATAATAATGCTCAAACTTAGGCCTATATTTATCATATAAGCTTACAGTCTTTTCACAAAGACAACATTTTAAGAACATTTTTGTAAATTCAAATTTAAAATTTAAGTGGTTTTCTAGTTTTTACATCAAAACATTTTGATGACAAAAATAATGTATTTGCTTCAGTACAAAAATAGTGATATCAACAATTGTTGAATATCTGTCATTAGCATTAGATTACAAACTTTTTAAATGAGGAGAAAAAGTTGTAATTGAATTTCAGATATTAAAGAACTGTTGATATCCCCATGTGAAGAAAATTAAGATTTATGTTTATACTGGTGCGTTATTAAATTTATTTTGATCAAAAGAATATATTATTTATAATAACTTCTAAAACACTGCCCTTAACTCGCGTTCCCTATACTCCCACCATAAGAGTAAAATCTGAATATTATGAAAGTACATAGTGAGTTATATTTTTTAATAAATATGATTGCTATTCTAAATGGATATTTTTTTTAAAAGATTTACCTTTCTTTGACATCACTTACATCTTTACTTCATGGGTGACCAATAAAAATAATAAATAAAGTTACCCTATCTAATTTTCACCGCCCTTCCAAATCTGCCACCCTAGGCAACTGCCTACCCTGTACTCTTTCGATACTGCAAAACAGGGCGCCCAAAATAAGAGGTAAAAGGTATCAAAATGTCCCTATCTTGAAAAAACAGTTCTATGATCAAATTAATTAGTTAGAAACCTAGTCTTCCTCAAACAAATAAAGTTTTGTTTAAGATTTTATTTATAATTATTTTACTAACACGAATTAAATTTTCACATACAAGCTAATCCATTCACCTTTAACCCCTTGTTTCTAAGCAAATCTACCTCAAATTTTAAAAATATATTTTTGATCTTCAGGTTGCAATTAAAGAAGAAATACTATTTCCAGCAAAAAGGAGGAGGGGGGGGGGACAATCACGCTTATCTTAGAAAACTTACCGTTATTTCTTATTTACTGTGCCACAGGGTATACAATAAAGTATATCACAATCCCATACATATTTCATGACCTACTGCGTCGCTTGAGGGGGGATACAATAGCAGATGTCATCATAAACGACCACGGTATATAGGGAAACAATAAGAGACTTGGATAAACGTTGTCACCTCAATGTAGCCTGAAATGTAGTAGTGTATCGTATAGTACATGGCAGATAGTAAGTCACGCGATCCACGCTTTAAAAGTCATGTGTCGTCAGGAAACCACACGCGCACACAAACACACTCACTCACAAACGAGTGATTAGCTACCCAACTCTGACATGCCTACAATTAGGTTCATATGCTTTATTTATTATTATTATTTTAGCTTATCAACATGAATGTATGTGTGTGTGTGTATGTGTGCGTGTGTGTGTGCGTGTGTGTGTGCGTGTGTGTATGATATATCGGGGCCTAAAAGCGACTGTTATTCATACTAAACCAAATTGAAGTAATGCTTTATGATGATGACAAATTTATTCGATATCTCTTTTAAAATATTTTCGACACAATTATTGCCTTTTCGACTTAAAAGTGATTCCGAGCTTGGGGTGGCTAAGGGGAGGGGAGGGGGAACCCCCGAAGAATATTTAAGGTAAGAAGAGATTTGTTAAACGAATCTGTGAAAAAGATAAACATTGAGAGTTTTCAGAATAAAAGAGCATATATGACACGCTGTATGGATGTTGTTGAAGCGAAGGAATAAAAAAGATTTGGTATTATTCCATATTTTGTCTCATCTCTCTTTTCCCTACTCCCACAAAATATTTTTTTAAATGGTATACATTTTTTAAACCCGCTTGGGCTATACGCATCTCTACTAATTACACTAATGTGTTGGATATGAGAAAGGTTGAATTTACAGGAAGAGTAACCGTAATTGCGTGGAGGGAGACTGGAAAACATACATACCTAATTACGTCGTTCCCTTACGGGGTAGGCAAGAAACTATTCATATATCTAAAAAAAAACTTCGTACTTAATCCATCTTCACTAACTTTCTCCACACTTCCCTCTGTTCGCATACTTCTTTTACTTCATTCAACAACATCCATACACCAAGACATATATTGTTTTTTTATTCTTACAACTATAAATGTTTCTATTTTTCACAAATTCATCTACAACATTTAGCCATGTTTTAAATGGCCTACTCCTTGCTTTTGATCCACACTCTCTACAGTAGCCCCAGGCTTCTTTGGTGCTGAGTGACAGCTCACAGCTGACAGCTGATGGCTTTGAAAAGTTACCATACCAAAATATGTATCCCTACGCTAAACCATATGATCTGCAAAAACATGTGTTTATCAGCTGTCACTTCTGACGGTCAAAATTTAGGTATAGACCTAAATATTGACTGTCAGAAGTCAGCTGTGAACTGTCAATCAGCACCAAAGAAGCCACGAGGCTACTGTAACTTCATATATTTGTTTCGTTACTCGATCCACACTCACCCTTTTAATATCCCCAAACCAAAGTATGAGGCTTATTTCACAATTACCTAATGTGTTGGATATGAGAAAGGTTGAATTTACAGAAAGTGTAACCGGAGTCACGTGGAAAAAAGAGTGGAAAACCATTTAGGGAAAAACTGAGTACCAGGGTCCATCAGACACTTTTAACACCAGTGAGCCACTTAAAGTCCAAGCCGAATTTTGAATTAGTCTAGTGTTCCACCTCTTATTTATGTTTTAATGATTATTTAAAAATAAAACATTGAAAATACCCGCCTCGGTGGCATAGTTGGCTGACGCGCTTGTCGTGTTGAGCTCGACTACCGAGGACGGGGATATCAAGGTTCGAATCTCGGCCTGTTGAACTGAGGGTGGTTTTCCCTAAATGGTTTTCCACTCTCCCTCCACGCAATTGCGGGTTCACTTCCTCCAATTCAACCTTCCTAATTCCTAATCCATTAGAGTAATTAGTACTTAAAGCGTATAACCTGAACGGGTAGTAAGACGCGGTGCTAAATATTATTATTAGACTACTATGAAATATATTAAATTATTTAAATAAAATGGTAAACATATTTTAAGATTGCCTACATTACAAAGAAGGGGAATTTATCAAATAAATATTAAAGCTAGTGTATTACACAAGATCAATTTCAATAGCTCGAAGTGAAAACATTTACAGTAACACCTTCATTTGAAAAATTACAATAAATTGACATATGCATGTTAAAATCAAACTCATACATAATCTTTTCGAGATCATTTTGTAACACGTTGTATTTTGCTATCTAAAATTATATTTATGTTCTATTCATAGTTTGTTGTTTTCAACACTTCAGAAGATTAACTTTAGTACGAGCTAAGATGATATTTATGTTTGGTTAATAGCGTGTTGTCTTCAAAACTACACAAGATGAAATTTAGTACGAGCTAAGATTATATTTATGTTTGGTTAATAGCGTGTTGTCTTCAACACTAAACAAGATGAACTTTAGTACGAGATACGATTATATTTACGTTCTATTCATAGCTTGTTGTTTTCAACACTACACAAGATCAACTTTAGTACGAGATAAGATTATATTTATGTTCTATTCATAGCTTGTTGTTTTCAACACTACACAAGATGAACTTTAGTACGAGCTTAGATTATATTTACGTTCTATTCATAGCTTGTTGTTTTCAACACTACACAAGATGAACTTTAGTACGAGCTAAGATGATATTTATGTTCTATTCATAGCTTGTTGTTTTCAACACTACACAAGATGAACTTTAGTACGAGCTAAGATTATATTTACGTTATATTCATAGCTTGTTGTCTTCAACACTACACATGATGAACTTTAGTGCGAGCTAAGATGATTTATATTTGATGACTCACAAAGTTAATTGTGACATGATAAATTAATAAATGATATGGCTGTCGAAATATTACTGAGATTAATAATTTAAAACACGTTTGGAAAAAGTTTTATTTAATGTTTATTTTGTTCATGTCGGCGTGCCACTCAAATCGTGTTCGCGTGCCACCCAGTGACACGCGTAACATTTATATATTGCCATCCCCGCCCTATATAGAGCCTACTCTAACCTCATTGCTTCCATTTCCCCAGAATTGACCACACGCCACTGACCGATATAAACGTGAAATGGCCAAATATTACAAAATATCACTGTAATTATCATTTGATAGCATTGAAAAATTGACATTATATGCCAAAAGGGAAAGGTGATCCCCGGATTGGGCACAAGTAAGGACCTAATCTTTCGAATTTCATTATTGATTATAAAATAAATTGAGGATGTTTAGTGCTAATCACTTCAAATTAATAATTGAGTAAAAAAGTTCTAACACATGGTTTAAAGTGCTACTTCTGGCAGTATATTGAACTTCTGATAACGAGGAGATTGAGGTTCGACTCTCAGTCGGGTGTAATGAAGGTGGGATTTTTCAAACTGTTTTTCCACTTACCTTCCACGCCTAGTGCGGGTACACTTCCTAAAAATATAACGTACCTAATCTTTAAATCCACTAGCGTAATTAATTACATTAGCGTAAATAACCCAAACGGGTAGTAAGACACGGTGCTAAAAAAAAAGTAGCACGCAAGCACAAAAAGAAAAAGCCGCCACAACTACTATTTTTTTTTTAAAGTGACGTCATAGCGAAGCATCTTTATTTCATAATAGAACAAACTATCTTTCATAGTAAATCCTAAACCAAATCGCGCAGATGGATAGATGCATCTTTCCAGTCCAAATTGAGGAAAGTTTTAAGTAAGTATGTGTAATTTNCTCTCTCTATATATATATATATATATATATATATATATACCCCAATACGAGCCTGTGTGTGTTTTCCTTCACGTTCAATAATTGTTTCTGTGTTAGTGGTCGTAGTCCATTATGTATTATAAAACATGCCTTTATTTACCACACGTTATAAATGTCAGTGTTAGAGAGGATTATTTGGGGGTTTATTATTTTATGACGTCACGATGTGACTCCCTGCGAAATAAATCGTATAAATAAAACATCGGATAACTGGATAGTCCTGGAAACCCCGGGTCAATAAAAACAAACAGGTGAGCCAAAACAGGCTTCCCTCTATTTGATTTGGCCAACTAGGGATTATTAGAACGATTGGAAAGCGGATTCTGGTTTCAATTATATTTTAATCCTTGACACGCAATGGAGAGTTGAGTAATCTTAATATTATTTTGATCGTTTATTTTTGTAATAAATATGTTTGATGTCCTAATAATGTTGCGCCATTGATATTTTGCATTAAATTCAACTCTAAACAGACTTAAAAACATTGAGAGCATAAATTATTATTATTATCATTATTATTATTATTATTTGCACCGCTTTTTACTACCCATCCGGTTTATACGCACTTACGCTAATGTGTAATGTTAGGGTGATTGTGAGATGAAATGAAGGACCTACAGTTTAACGTGAAATCCGAACCACGGTGGAGGCCTGGAATTCCCTACATTCACAAGTTGGGATTAATACACGTATTGTCAGAGGTGAAGGAAGGGTTTGGTAATCAGATAAATCTGTGCCGGGACCGAGGATTGAACCCCGGCCGCCAGCACAGAAGTCTGACACCATACCCCTAGACCGCCAGGTCACTCTGAGAGCATAAAAATATACGCTTTCAATTATTGACGAAGTTTGTTCACAGCTATTCATCTATGAATCTACACCTAGACAGAAATATATATCCATTCATACAGCCATGTTTATATTATTACTTCCAAGAATCCATTCCTACATCCATGCATCCCTTATAAATTCCGAGAATCCATTCATACATCCATAAGTCCCTTCCAAGAATCCATTCATACATCGACGCACTCAAGCATTCACACAACCACTTATCCATACAGCCATACATCAATTACTGACCTACACATCGACACATTTACACATCCATTCAATCACACATCCAGTTATCAAAGTGATCACGCCTTCTTGTTTCCACATCACCTACATCAATACATTTATGAATTTGTATATTAGGCCTATTGCACCCATGTCTCCATACACCGTTATATCCATATAGGCATATCCATACATCATAAACTCTTGTATTTAGGTATGCATACGTCAATTAAGGGGTGAGTGTAGAAAACGCGAGTTAAAGGGGAAGTGTTTTTTTTGCAATTTTTCATTACAAACACACTTTTTTTTGGCCGAAATAAAAAAAACATATTGCTCAGTTAGAAACACATAATTTAACTCTCTTCACATGATGATATCAATAGTTTATTTAATATCTGTCATGAGCAAAGCGGCCTTAGATGATAAACTTTTTAAATGAAGAAAACAATTTGTCACTAAATTCTAGGACATCATTGGAAGATATTCAAGAACTGTTGAGGTCACCATGTGAAGAATAGTAAACTATATATTTCCAAAAGAGAAATATTTTATCTATTTTGGCAAAAACAATGTTTTTATATAAGATCTGCAAAAGCAATACCCTCAACTACGTTCGTTAGACTCTCACCTTAAGCCATAGATACACACATATCTTCACCCATACATCATCTCACGGTGGAGCTCAACATATGTCGGCCCAGGTGCTAATAGTCCATGTAAAAACAATAATTAAAAACAAATCCATAAAGGTACCTCATGAAGGTGAACAAGGACTCCTTCGCATTGGAGCTGTCCTTTGAGACTGAGCCACGATAATTGGCTAGCAACAAGTATGCCTATATTTAATAACACAATGAGATTACCATCTTCTATCTACCAATATATATTTATGTTTATGGTTCCCGTTCAACGGAGCACAGACGTCCAGAAATCTCACATTAGCTAGGTTCGAATCTCGCTCGGGTGAACTAGGGGTGGGTTTTTTTCCTAAATGGTTTTCTACTCTCCTTCCACGTGAATGCAGGTTCACGTCCTCTGTATTCAAACTTCTCAATTCCTAACCCATTAGTGTAATTAGTACTTAAGCGTATAACCCGAACGGGTAGTAAGACGCGGGGCTAAATAATAACTTCAATTTAAATTTTCTTTATTTCAGTGCTGGCTAACAGTCGTAAGGCCTACGACAAGCCAGCACTGAAAAGTACACAAGTAACATAGAAGCACGTATAATAACACAATTAAATAATCGATAGTAGTTAAATAATGATACATACTGATGAGTAATTACATACAATAGAACATACTAATTATAAATGACAACAATAATAAATAACAAACATGAGAGTAGTAAAAGGATAAGTATTTAAAAAGGAGTAGTAACAAGCAAATAATAAAACAGAAAAATGTAAATTAAAGTATTCGAAGCAGAGCCTGTACAGAGTAAATTAGTTATAAGGGAGTTCCTTAAATAGCTTTCTGAGTTTTGCTTTTTCTTTTGTGATAAAAGTTGAATTCAACAAATCTGGAATTAGCTCTGAGTATACAACGGCCTAAAGGGCTCATCTTGTAAGAGTTATCGAGAAAAAATAATGTAGGATTATGAGAGGGCCAAGAAGGGACAAGAATACCTTCGTGATCGAGGGCAAGTTTACAAGAAATTACGCTATTGAAAATATTGAAAACAAAAAGGGCATCACAACAAAGTCAACGCGAGTAGAGAGTTCGGAGCCCTAAGAGGTTTCTAATTCTGCCATAGTCATAATAAATCTGGTTAGTAAATAATTTATCAAAGAACGCAGCGACAAGTTTTCTTTGAACGTTTTCTAATCTGAGAGAATCAGTTAAGGTGATGGAATTCCGAGCATCAGTAGCAAATTCTAGCTTTTATCTCACCAGGGAAAAGTACAGACATAAAAAAAAACGTCAACTTTCTTAAATGATGAGGTAATAAATTTAATAAGTCCAACGAGTTTAAATTATTGGGATATTAAATGATCAACATGATAATGAGAGTAGAGTTTATTGCCCAGTAGAATACCTAGATCATTTATATAACTGGAGCGAACTATGTTATCACTGTCCAGATTATAAATACAAAATATGGGATTATTTTTCCTAGTGAAAGATATAGATTTTGTATTAGATTTATTAATATACATTACATTATCAAGAGACCATTGTAAAATACCATTTATGTCGTTTTGTAAGTCTATACAATCCGCGTTTGAAGTGATAATTTTAAATAATTTCACATCATCCGCAAAGAGTAAATAACTAGATGAGGTTAAATATTTGCCAATATCATCAATGAACACATTAAAGATAAGAGGACCTAAATTAGAACCTTGAGGCACAAGGAGCTAAAAATGTGTCGGAGGAGTGAGAATATATTTTAATAAATCATAAACCAATTTACATATGAGTGGAATAGGCCAAAATTACCAAGTTTGGAGAGTATAATACTATAATGACATGAATCAAATGCCTTAATTTGATCAAAATAGATAGTATCAGCTTGGTCTTGGGTAGAGACTTAAGGGGCAGCATGTCCCAGAAACTCTACTTGATGTGTGACGGTAGATTAGTTTTTTTATAAAGCTATGTTGTTTATCGGAGAGTTTGTTCTTTAGGTGGTGGAAAGTATGCTCATGTATGATTTTCTCGAATACTTTAGAGAAAGTATTTAATAGGGAAATTGGTATATAAATACAAACATTTGTTTTTGCCCCTTTTTTATAAATAGGTATGACAACAGACTGTTTACATTTAAGGGGAAAAGTTTAATTTAACAGACTATTATTAAAGATATGGGCCAACATAATGATAATAATGATAATTGCTCACGCCAAAATTGAGGTTAATATTAGTAACCTTCCTCTATTTTACTAAACACTTTACAATTTATGTTTTACAGTTTTATTTTACTACCACGTTGTAATTCCCGTCCAGGTTAAATGCATTACATGATAACTACTCTAATGGGGTAGGGATGAAGGAAGGAGGGATTTTAGAGGTAACCTATCAGTATCTTCATTAAAGGAGTGTGGGAAACCATCTAAGAAAATCTCACTCAGTAAACCCGACAGGGATTCGAACCCCAATATCCCTCAGGCCAGTCTAACACGAGAGTGATGCCTTAGACCAAACGGTCACTGAAGCGGGTTTTACAATCTTTCAATTTAAAAAAAATATTTTGAAAAGTGGAAACTAGCTTATTTATAACAAAATGTCACGCTAGAAGTATTATTTCTGAGATTAAGGTGAAATTTTAACCTTAGTCAAAGGTATAAAGTCACATTTTAATAGGGTAATTAAAGAAGATTTAAGTTAATTGAAGATGGAATCAAATAGCCGAAGATATTATTTATGCTTCTTTTTTATTGAGAATTCTACATCAAGATATCATATTATGAAAATTGAAAAATGAATATGATATCTTGATGGAGAATTCCTCAATAAACAAAAGCATAAATAATAGCTTTGGCTATTTGTTTCTTAAATATGCGATCCCTTACAAGTATAATAATTGTACAAGTGGCAGCAATAAGCCAATTACCGAGTCAAAGGTGTCTGCGTTATCTGATAGCACGTGATCTTAATAAAATCACACATTTGTAGCTGTCAATTTCCGCACGTCCATCATAGACTCTGCCTTAAAATATGAGCGAAGAATGACCATGGGCATGGGACGATTCCTGGATAGCTCAGTGGGTAAAGCATTGGCGTACTAAGACAAAGGTCCCGGGTTCTATTCCCGTGTCCAGGTATCATTTTCCAATTTTCAGAATAATTAGAGGATGGTTTTAGTAGCCATTAATATTCATAAATGTCATTCACATAAGAAACAGCGAGGTGTGAGACTGTTTCCCTTCAAGTAGGCGGTGCTCTTAAGACTTGAATTAAATATTTAGAATATACTGTAATTAGTATTGTTTAAACTTAGTTTTAATTTCATATGGTACACTGTTCGCCCTCAAAGTTACTATTCTTACGTTGACATACTACATTATGACCCTATCTTATAGACTATAACAAAGATTTGTATCCTTTTTCAACTCACGGCACACCAAGCAAGGCACTAATAAAGTCAAGGCACACCATACATTTTTTAAAGCAAAGATTTTATCAATAAAAAAAGAACTAGTACTAAGATTGTGTTTAAAAGCTCAGTAGTTAAAAACTCTAATTAATATGTTATTTTTAAAAATAATGTTAATCATGGATTTTAAATTATTTATTTTCACTCCTCAAATATTTTCCCTGCTTCTTATTGATGTTCCTCCAAGCTCCCGCGGCACACCGGTTGAAAAGTTCCGAGATATAGCATAATTGAACAATGCGAGATAAACGAATTATACACTTGTAAAGAAACCCTTCGACCTCGGTGGTCTTGGGATAAAGTGCTCACCTCAGGACCCGATGTTGTTGAGTTCAAGCCCAGCTGGGGTCGGTGGATTTTTCTTGAGTGATAAAAATCCGTAACACAACTTCCGTCGGAGGGGAAGTAAACCCGTCGGGCCCATGTCGACTGTGGCATTTATAAGAACTCTGAAAGGTATGTGAAAATACCTTTACAGGCAAAATTGGTAAGCCCTTTCACCCTCGCTCATAGAAATTCTAGTGTGCTGACATAATCCGTCAGCTTAGAAAGTACACGTTAAATAATGTAAGATCGCAGTAGGGTGGACTGCTGATGACGGGGATATGGAAGGAAGTTTGAATCTCGGTCGGGAGTACCAATTTTACACTCTCCCTCCATGCAAATTTGGATACAATTCCTCTAAATATAACCTTTATAATCTGTAAAGATACTAGCGTAATTTAGTACATAGGCGTATAACCCGAACGGGTAGTAAGATGCGAAGCTAAAAATTGCAAGGAAGCTAACACTATAGAGCTTTTTTTTTAAATTTGTTTAGATAAACTAAAGCAATAAATACTTTTAAATCACAACTAGGCTGCTTTATAAAATGTACTTCTCATTCAGTAAAGCTGTTCATAATGGAGAAACTTTCAGACGAGAGATGTGAGTCGCGCTACAAAATAATCTCCTTTTTGTTTTATTCTCTCATCCAACTTGTCCGAACCAAACTAATAAAAGCAAACCAACCAGTGCTGCTGCCCCCCCCCCCCGGAAGAAAAGGGAGAGGGAAAACCCAGACCCCCCAACCCCCCGGGCCCCGGGGAGGNCCGAGAAGAACGGGGAGGTGAAAACCAGAAGCTCCAGATGCCGCTGGTCCCGGAGTAGTTCCTTTGAACACGCCTTCCGGCTTGATGATGATTACTGGAGCGTCCCACGGACTAGGAGGTAGGGAACACAAAGCTGTTCAACCCGCCAACCATTTCACCTTGAAGACAGGAAAATACGATTAATTAAGAGGAGGTTTTTAGCGAACCCTACTCTTGTTCGCATGTGGATGTACCAAACGTTTCATGGCTTGAATCTCAGCCTGTTGTAAGGAAGAAGGGGAGGGGGGGTTTGAGTTGTCCTTCAACCTCTTCTCGCTAATATGACAGAACTTACTCTTAATATAATATTACTCTGGTAGAGGTACATTTTTAGAAAGTACGAACATATTGATATTATTTTAATAGATTATTTGACCGCGCGGAGGGTAGGTCCTGTTCTATCTCGACTGTTTCTCATTTAATATGTCTATCTATTTGTTCATCGATTACTGCCAAATGCGTGGACTAATTAGGAAATTCGTTGAACCTAAGACGAAAAACCTTTGCATATGTTTTTGTATTTTTTTAAAAATTTTGAGTGTGGTTTGTAAAGGAATCCAATAGATCAATGTGAAAGAAGTGTCTTACGTTGGTTTTGGATATGATGAAAGGATGAGTGTGGATTGAGTGACGAAGAAATATATGAAGGTAGAGTGTGTGTGGATCAAAAGGAAGGGATAATCCATGTGTGAATGTGGGAAAAATATAAACATAAGAGTATTAAGAATATTATTATTAGCACCGCGTCTTACTACCCGTTCGGGTTGTACGCACTTACGCTAATGTGTAATGGTAGGGTGATTGTGAGATGAAATGGAGGACCTACAGTTTAACGTGGAATCCGAACCACGGTGGAGGCCTGGCATTCCCTAAATTCACAAAATGTCTTATCAGAGGTGAAGGAAGGGTTTGGTAGTCAGAAAAATCTGTGCCGGGATCGAGGATTGAACCCCGGACCCCATCACAGAAGTCCGACACCTTACCCCTAGACCGCCAGGTCACCTTTTAAGAATAAAATATTGTTGAAGCGAGGGAAGTATGAAAGGATAGGAAAGTATGGAGAAAGTTTGTGAAGAAGGATTAAGTACAGAGTTGTTTTTTGAGATATATGAATAGTTTCTTGCCCACTCCGTAATGGGATGGCGTGATTATATATGTATGCATTCAAGTATGTGTGTAGTTTCGACAACTAACGCGAGATTTATGTCTTAAACCACGTTAATAACGGTTAATGTATATGAATATAATGTAGCTTACTCTTGAAAGGAATTATTTGTTTTCTGTCTAAATGATCACTAAGGTATAACATAAAGTTTAAGTCCAAGGAGAAATTAAAAGTACTTACAAGTATGGATATAAGGAGACATTTCTCCTAGGCCCGCCTTGATAAGCGAGAAATAGCCGTGCAAACGTTCAGCTTTGACGTATTATTTCACTCTACTATGGGTTATTTCAAAATATGATTCACGTCAAAATAAAGTCGAAAGCTTTCCACGGTTTTTTTTTTCACTTAACAACCTTATAGTTTGAGTTTCATTAATAGAAAATAATGTGTGAAAATTAAACAATAGCTCATTTTCTACTATTTTTTAAGAATACTAGCGGAGCTATGAGACTAGGATTGATGAAAAAAGAGATCTAGATTTAGCCTTTCTCTAACAAATACAGTAATTTTTTTTTAGACTTTCACAACTGAAAATGTTAAGATATCTGAGAACGAGCAGATATCAGAAGTTTCGTAGATATCTTTCCTCTATTTCTTTATTACATCACAATTGTGGTTGTAGGGGTAGAGTGAAAGGAAGTATAAGCTTAGACAGAATGAACAATTGATGCTTTCTCGCTGACTAAAGTGGACGCCTTAAGACTGTAGAAACAATAATAACATAGCACAATTCTTTACATGATGTACTTAGCATTTTTTTAATGCATGGAGTAAGGTCTGCTGATTACAGAACTAAGAGTAGTAGTATGTTATAGAGATTGATAGAATCTAAAAAAAAGTGACAGCAATTAATATCATGAATTGACGAATAAATATATAACAATTGTTTTAGAACAATATTTGTAACGATTAAAATAGTTTATTTCCGGCCCAAATCAAACTGTACCTTCTTCATCCTTGTAACTAAGCCGTTTATAGCCATGTTTTTTTATCTTCTTCGTTTCATCGCGTTTTAATACCAATCCGGTCTCTATAGACTACGCATTTAAATTACGCTGGTAAAGTATAGACGAGGAAAGTAGAATAGTAAGGAAATAACCCAACATATGCATGTAAGGAGAATGTAAAAACCTTTTACGAAGAAAAAGCCTTGGTACACTCGGTTGGGGTTCGAGCCTCGACATCCCCTTTAACCCGGTAAAACCAGGACAGACGAGACTGGCGCCTTCATTTGCGTGACCACTGGCGCGGTTATAAACACACGTTAAAATGTATGTTAATCTCAACCAATTAAATACGGATTCAAATGAATTAATATGTATACCAGTTACCTACTGATTTGAATTTGCTTCCCACGAAAGTAATCCCACTAAACTGAACCAACCAGCAGGTAGGAAGTAAGTAGTATATTCGAAACAACCTTTTAATTTATTTCCCCCACGCGAAACTAACATTTCTTGAATCAAGTTACATTAAAAAAAAAAGGACAGAAGAGAAAATAAATTTAAAAAATAAAACCTTGTAGCGGCAGCATGGAGCCTTACAGAAGAGAAGGAGTGGGAGTCCATATGTCCGCCCATGGCTCCTTGATTGCAGGGGCAAGGCCCTGGGAATGCTGTCGGGGGGTCTACGCCCCTTTGCTCAACACAGTAGCTGACTGACTGACGCCTGTCCTGGAGGCTTTGAGCCCCTTAGGGAGGAGGTGGGAGGAAGGGGTTGATTACTTCTCTATTATATTGTACTCTGATAGGGGGTGGGTGGAAAACAACCCCGTCTGATGAGAGAGTTAAATACACGCCCCTCTACTTTCAAGACTTGGAAGGTCGGCGTGGTTCTTTTATTTACTTGCTGTCTGAGTTGTGGGTATGTTTTTTTATACCACGTCTTACCACCCGTTAGGGGCTATCCGTATTTAATTAATAACCGCTCCAGTGGCCGAATGGTATACGGTAGGGGCCCTCAATGCAAGGACCACGAGCCATTTTCGGCCCACGATAACATTTTTTTGCAGCCCGCTGGCTTATGAACAATACAAAAAATTATTTTAAGAGAAAAAATGACAAATACAGATATATATTTTATAGAATCAACTAATAAAATAAATATGTATTTTATTTGCGTATTTTAAGTTATTTTCTAAACGATTTTGGTTTTTTACAAGAAGAAAACTATGTTTTCCTAAAAATGTACTTTGAAACGGCAAATGACAGCTCGGATTTACAAGATAAAACGCACTACCTCCTGCTATAAAACATCTAAAAAAAGAGAGAGAGAGCATACTTCACGAGAAATCCGAATTTTCAGCTGTCGTGTCTAAGGCGTCGCTCTTAGTGGTAATAGCCCTGACAACAGGTCTAAGAGACCCAGGTTCGATTACAGCTGGTACTTATCTTAATGTATTATCTGTTCATGTCTCAGTCTTATCCCTATGATATTAAATCTCTGGTAGTTTTGTTGATAATTTGAAAGGCTACTATTGGCTTTTTTTTTATTAACTTAAATCTTTTATAGATTAAATATCAAAGCTATCATTTTTGTTAATTAGGATTACAACCGTATCTAAATATCATATTATTTAAATTGAAGAATGAGACCTGGACACGGAAATCGAACCCGAAACCTTTGACTTAGTACTCCAATGATCTAACCACTGATCTATCAAGGAATTGTCCCCTGCGCAGGGTCAGTCTTCACTCATATTTTAAGGCAGAGTCTGTGATGGACGTGTGGAAATCGTCGGCTACAAATGTACGATCAATTAAGGATCACGAGCTATCATATAACGAATGCATTCATCTTCGACTCAGTGGTTCCATAAAAATTCCATGTTTGACGGAGTGCCTAACAATCACGGCGTTTCTCGGTATATTTAATTTTATTTGGCACCGCGTCTTACTACCCGTTCGGTTTATACGCTTAAGTACTAATTACGCTAATGGATTAGGAATTGGGAAGGTTGAATTTAGAGTAAGTTAACCCGCATTTGCATGGAGGGAAAGTGTAAAACCATCTAGGAAAAACTACCTCCAGTTCATCCGACCGAGATTCGAACCTCGATCTCCCCGTCCTCGGCAGTCGAGCTCAACACAACTAGTGCGTTAGCTAACTACGCCACTGAGGCGGGTCCTCCGTATATTAAATGCAGAGATAGTTTAAAATGGAATAGAAGGTAAACACAACTTGGGGCCAGTATTATAGGAGTTGCTTTATTGTAAAAACAGTTTTGGACCAAATTATGTAAAATAGTGTTCAGTAGGCCTATATAAGCTTCGTTTAATTTTCTACAAATTATAATTTCAACAGTTAATGAATATTTGTCATAAAATAGCCTTTATGGAATTTGATGAGACATTTTATAAATGAATAGAAGAGTTTGTAATCAAATTCTTCAATATCTATAATCAAGATTAAATAAATGGTGGTATTACTATATATATAAAAAAATCTGACTAAATGCATTTACTGAAGCAACATTTGTATGCATTGTGTCCAAAAAATAATAATTTTGTAGTAGAATTTTTAAAACAGTGCTGTTAAATTGTTAAATTTCATTCCCTTCTAGGAGTTCAACTCGCTTTACTGGCCTACTGATGACGCGGAGATCTGAATTATGATCCCGGTTGAGGCTACTAGAGGTGCTTTTTCCTAAATCGTTTCCCACTCTACTTCCACGCAAATGTGGGTACACTTCTAAATTCAACCTTCATAATACCTGACCCACTGGAGTAATAATTAGTAGGCCTACAAATGAGCAGTAAGACGCGGTGCTAAGAAATAAAAAGTTAATCGATTTAATTTGATTAAAAAAAAATAGTTTTGATATAAAAACCACAAAAAATACTGTCCTTAATTCTGTTGTTTACATCCTCACCTTAAATCTTAAGACCACCAAAGCGGCCGTCAGATAATGTCATAGTTATTGTTGGATATCGTATCTTTTCGAAGGGCTGGCAGAAAGTGACTGGAAGTAGATGAAATGGCACACACACCCGTCGAGAGCTCAATAACTGATCTCTATAATGAACGTTGACTGAAGGGACCGTACAAACACGGTAGTAGAAGGTGGGATGCGGAGTATAGTAGAGTAACGGGGGGAAGGGTTTGTGCGTGTCTGATCAAATATTGATCAGGCAATTCAATCCGGGGACGGTCAGGGTTGGGAAATGCCAAGTTATAACGCCTTCATAATATATAGGACGAGCACGCCAAGCCCCGGCGCCGCATATGGTAGGCGCGCGATGGTTCTTCTTCCACAACCCTCCTCTCTAAGACTTCACAATGGATGACTCTAAAAACGTATATTCTTCTTTTGTTGTAGCCTATAAGGGCCCGGCGTATTGTGCTCGAATATAGTTATAATGAAATTATACGAGATAATTATATATCATTTTGAATGATTCGTTCTTAGCTTTGTTTTTCTTTCGACCAAATTCACAGGTAGTTAGTTATCACACCAAAATCTACTGATAGAATCGAAGATCAACCTTATGCTACCACTATTTTTTTTTTATTTGATCAAGGTGACCTGGTGGTCTAGGGATAAGGTGTCGGACTTCTGTGTTGGGGGTCCGGAGTTCAATCCTCGGTCCCGGAACAGATCTATCTGATTGCCAAACCCTTCCTTCACCTTTGAAGGGATGTGTATTAATCACAACTTGTAAATGTGTGGAATGCCAGGCCTGCACCGTGGTTCGGATCCCACGTTAAACTGCAGGTCCTCCATTCATCTCACAATCACCCTACCATTACACATTAGCGTGAGTGCGTATAAACTGAACGGGTAGTAAGACACTGTGCTAATAATATTAATAATAATATTTGGTCAACTCGTTTAAATAACCATTCAGGTTACTAGTATATGTACTAATTATTACGCTCATGTGTTGGGGCTAAGGAAGGTTGAATTTAGAGTAAATGTTCTCGCTTTTGCATGGATTTAGAGTGACTGGGTTGTTAGTTGTTACATATACTTGAGTTATTAAACTATTATTATTATTATTATTATTATTATTATTATTATTAGCACCGCGTCTTACTACCCGTTCGGGTTATACGCACTTACGCTAATGTGTAATGGTAGGGTGATTGTGAGATGAAATGGAGGACCTACAGTTTAACGTGGGATCCGAACCACGGTGGGGACCTGGCATTCCCCACATTCACAAGAGTTATTAAATTGAAGTCAAACTGAGCTACCACATGATTCGGGCTACGCAGTCTTGAAATATTATGGAAACCCACATCACTGGACAAACAGTCTAAGGCGTCACTCTTGTGTTAGATTGGCTTGCTGAAGACGGAGAGATCGGGGTTCAAATCTCGGTTGGGCCTACTGAGAGTGGTTTCCCCTAAACTGTTTCCCACCATCCCTACAATCAAATGCGGGTAGACTAACTCTTATAATATTTCCGTACTGATTCCTACCCATTAGAGTAATTACAGGTGGTAATATGCGGTGATAATATATATATATTTACACACTGAATTAATGGTGATGGTGCCCGACACCTTATCTCAGTCGGTAGCGTGTCTGTATACTGAGCTAAGGGTCCCGGGATCGATTCCCGGTATCGCCAAAAAATATTATTATTGGTGAAATGTGATTTTCCCCTTTATCAGTGATGAAATAACGGCCGGGGGATGGATGTTGTGTTTGTTCTAGACTTAAGTTAGTTTATAAGTCAATATATTGATCGCACTACAATAACTTCCTATGTGAACCCAAATATTCTGAATAACTTCCATGCTAAGCTAAGATTTCACAACTTTGGGCCTCTAGAAAATGATTTTTGAGGCGAAAATAATAGTAGAATCAATTTCATACTTACAACAAGTGTAGACTATGTATAATAATTGTGAATAGTTATGTGACAAAAATTACGGAAACATAAGATGTGAATATTATAATATTTATTTTCAATTAGAGATTAAAAAAATATATATCAAGATATTAATGGCGATTTTTCTACAGCTCCATTGACCTTAAATATTAGACTTGAAACACTCATCTACTAAAATTTAACTGATTTTTACACCTCATTAATTTGTGATGGTTGTAGTTCTTGTGTTTTCATAATTAAATCTCAAAGGTTTTAGTGAAACGTTTTTCAAAACTATGTAATCTTGACTGTAGGCTGCCCCATTTTATTCCCAGACCATCCTTGGTATAATAGGCCTATCTATTGTAATCTATTATTCAGAAAGGTCTACCGACACGATGTAATGGACAAAGTTTGAAGCATCAGATAGCAGCCGTAATAAAGGCCATCTTTGATCAAACTGTGTGGAGCTTAGCTTTATATAATGTACATTACATAATGTATACAAGCCGCAATGGCCTTTTACTAGGAACAAAAAGGGAATATGTAACTTGGTGTTTTTCAAACTGTATTTATTAATGCATCGTTTTATCAAATTGTGCTCTACGAAGCCCTTGGGCTCCTTCATAGTTATTTCAGGCTACGCGAGGAAATTTTATAATATTATTTATTTTGTTTTTCACAAAATATAATAGTATCAGTAATTAAAAGTGCCAATTTTTTTTTCAAATCTGGAAATGACATTTACCAAACATGTGATGTTTTCCGTTTATACTTGTAAAGTTTAACTGTATTTTTTTTTAACACCACGTCTTACTATCCATTCAAGCTGTAAGCTTATGTACTAATTACGCTAGTGAGTTAGGGATGAGTAAGGTTGAATTTAGAGGAAGTGTACCAGCATTCAGTTGGAGGGAGAGTGGGAAACCATTAAGGAAAAACCCTCCTCAGTACACCCGACCGGGATAGAACCAAGATCTCCCCGTCATCGGCAGTTTAGTCTATTGCGAGAGTAGTGAGCTGACGTTATTAAATGTTCATAATTTTAGTGTATATTTTTTTATGAGGGTTCAAGAATGTATTTTTTCTGTTGCAAGGGCTCTTTCGGTATAAAAGGTTTGGGAACTATTGATGTGGGAAATTGGCAATTGTTTTATTTTTATTCCCATTCTTCCAGGGACCGGTGTTGAGTTGCCAACTTGGCGGACATTAAAAATGATAGAATTACAACCTATATTATTTTAAAAAGTAGTATCAAAACATGATAGTTCGTTTTCAACCAAGAAAAAGAAGATGAAAAAGATTATTAATTAGTAATAAAAACAAACTACAGCTCTAGAAAATATCAATGTTACTTGTATAAACCTTATGTGAGGGATAAAATTGATCACCACGTCTTACCACCCGTACGGGTTACATGCCAATGAATTTCTACGAATGAGCGAGCAAGAAAAATCCTATTAATTTTGCCGGGAAAGGTATTTCCACATACCTTCCAGGGTTCTATTACACGCCACAATCAATATGGGACCGACAGCTTTACATCCCCTACGAAGGAAGTTTTAAGATGGATTTCTGCCACCCAATAAAAATTCGTCGACCTCGGCTGGGTTTGAACCCTCGAACAGCGGATCCTGAGGTAAGCACTTTACGCCAGGACCACCGAGGTCGACGAGGGATTAAACTCTCGCCAGACATGCATCCCTTAATATTTAGGGTTGGACGTCTTTAGTGTTATTTCGTGTTCTGACCGTGGCTTACAAGCATTTTAAGGACACGGCGTGAGGAAAGTGAGTTTTAAGGAAATGCACCAGAACTTACGGAAAAAAAATCTGATAGGATTGATGATCAAAAAAATGTGGGAAAGAATAAAACCAAATCCCAACCTTCCGGATAATAGCTGTGAATTAAAGTCAATCTCGCTGTCATTGGGACCAACTGTTCCAGTTATTTTGATGTTTGTATGCGCTTCCTATATTTAAACTAATGAGGTATTGATGGGAAAGGAAGAGTATAACGTAATTATGTACCCGCAATAGCAATGAGAGAGAGATAGTAGAAAACCTTTTGTAAAATCCACTCTCAGTACCCCCCCGATCAGTATTCAAATCCCATCTTGTCATTGGGGAAAAACAGACTAAGTGAGCTTGACATTTAGACGACGTGTCTACCGATAACTTACATGTGTTTTATTTGAGACATCATTACAAATGATAGACCCAACAAAGCGCCATATTGGACCTCAATTTTAAGTTATTAATCTCTAATTGTTGATCTCTTAGTGCTCTTAAGCCTGCTTTCATTGTTTATAACTGCTGATGACACGGAAGACACATGGAGTGAATCTTATCTCTTTTACGATCAAATAATCGAATCCTTATAAACTATCTATTTCTTCAAGTGTCTAGCTCTAGTTGAATAAATTAACACTTATGCATCTTCCCGTACCAGTAGACACACAGACAAAGGCGTCAGTCTCGTCACTATGGTTTGCTGGTGGTGAATAGATTGGGGGTGGGATCTTAGCCGGGTGTATTGAGTTGTGATTTTGTTATTTTCATACAAATATGTATACATTTGATTTAAATTATATACCATCCCCATAATATCTTAGTTAAATGCAGATAGCTTGGACGGGATGGGATGATAAATAGAGCCTATAATTCTAGGGCCTAAAGGAATTCGAATATTCATGGTCGCCAGAACGTAAGCTCACCATTCAACCCTGTCCTAACAGACTGCCCTCTTTAAATGCATTTAATATTATATTCCCATCGACTTTTTGACTTACAAAAGGGTATTTATTGTATCTTCAGGTTCCACTACTAAAACTTTGTGTACACGCCTGTAATAGCCTATACAACCACCCCACCCCAACCTGATTATTCTTAATATGTTTGAGGATGCGTAAAAACCATTAAGTTCTTTATGTAACCTTCTCCAATTGATTCATCCTTTTTAAACCCAAAAATCATTCTCAGCATTTCGTCCCCAGAAACTCTCAAATTGTTCTATTTGTACGTAATTAAGTAACCACGGGTAGGATTATAGTTTTGTATATTATAATTTTAATATTATAAGACAGAAGTTGAGACGACAACTCCTTACAAACTTAATAATATCAAGCATTGCCTGCATGAATTATGTTGTTTTTGGCCTCCTATGTAATTTCATTCCTATCTATTAACACAGCCTTCTCAAGTATTTAGATTGATCAACTTCTTCAACCTCTATGAATCTACTCTTTTAGAATACCAGGTTTCAACGTACGTCATGGCAAAAAATTATCAGAGTATTAATCACGCGTTCTAATGTTCTAAGCTTTTGTAGAGTGTGCCACGAGTACATCATTTGTAGCCCAGTAACGGAAAAATTGCCCAGTACTAATGTTCCGTTGCCCAGGGGACGCTCGGATGTACTAATCGTACATCCTTCCCGTGGAGGATCTTCCCATCTCCCAATGAGATGAGATGATGGTGATAGTGAGTATGAGGGTGTGGAACCAGTGGAAACAGTTAAACCAAACTTAAGTCTAACTAACCAAACCCTGGTAGCCGTTGGGATATTTCTTTTCTCGGGGAAAATACCCAAGGTACCAGTCGGGAATTGAGCCCGTGACCCCTAGGGTCATCGCCAGGTGCACTGACCACTACACCACGGGTACGGTTATATTTTGTGCTACCTCCATCACTCTCGGCGACTTCTGGTGTGCCTTATGCCACTGTTGCGAGGAGAGGTGTACCGAGCGCAAATGCCTGACAAGTGAGCATCATGATCCGCACGGAGTAGCTGTTGGATCATTGGCTAGACTGAAGGTGGCGGCGGCCTCGTTCACTGGGCAAACTGTGCGAGTCTGATAACAGCGGCCGATAAGGGAGTCCCCCTCCCAGGGGGGTTTTCGGAACAAACAGCAAGTGACAGCGTAGCAAGCGTTTTATCTCAACAAGAGGAGACAGGGCGCGCGCGGCGTATGGCGTGAGTTCAACATGCCTCGTATTTCTCTCTCTCTCTCTCTCTCTCATTTTTAACCGTGTCTCTAGGCAATTTGCAAGAACGAAAAGAGTGAGAAATTAATTAAAAATAAGTGCAATCATGATAGGTTTACAAAACAAAAATTAAAGAATAAACATATTAAGACGCGAGTGCCAAAGTTTCATGTTTACAAAACAAAAACACATCGATAGTCTTGACGCGAAATATTTTAAGAGGATTTTTAGAATAAGTGAGACAGAAGCTTTTAAGTACTGCCCTCATGTTTCACAACGCGTCTTAAGGTAAGTGTTTTTGCCGTTTTTATAGCAAATCTTAATTGTTTTACTAAAATAAAATCAAGATTTATCTGGTAAAAACATAGAATTACATTTTATTTATGTATATATCTGTCATGAGCTTAGGGGTATTAGATGACAAAACTTTTTAAATTAAGAAAAAAAAGTTGTCATTTAATTCCAGGACACGCTTGACAGATATTCAACAACTGTTGAGGTCACCATGTGAAAAAAATTAAACTATTATGTTCCTACTGAAGAAATATTTTAATTCTTTGGACCAACAAAAGTTTTGCTTTAAAAACTGCAAAAACACTGCATTTAAATCACGCTTTCTACATTTCCACCTTTAAAAAAATACTAAGTTATATTATTTTAAGAACATGCACTTATAATCGATAGTATTAATTGTAGAAATGCACTTTTAAATTGTTCTCCACCTCTCAGAATCCATTTGGCACACATAATTTACTGTTTGAACATTATATATTACACTTTATTATTATTATTATTAGCACCGCGTCTTACTACCCGTTCGGGTTATACGCACTTACGCTAATGTGTAATGGTAGGGTGATTGTGAGATGAAATGAAGGACCTACAGTTTAACGTGGAATCCGAACCACGGTGGAGGCCTGGCATTCCCCACATTCACAANGGAATCCGAACCACGGTGGAGGCCTGGCATTCCCCACATTCACAAGATGTCTTGTCAGAGGTGAAGGGAGGGTTTGGTAATCTAATAAATCTGTGCTGGGACCGAGGGTTGAACCCCGGAAGCCCAGCACAGAAGTCTGACACCTTACCTCTAGACCGCCAGGTCACCTACACTTTATTGCCATTTTGTCGGTAATTAATCACCTACATCCGTAGTGGAGTGAATGCGGGCTAGAGCATTGAGCTCACCTGGTACTGGTTTTCCAATGACGGTTAGGTAAAGGTTCTAATCCTGGATTGGCGTACGGAATGTGTTTTTACTCAAATGGTTTTCCATTCTTCTTCCACATAGAAGCGGGTACATTTCCTCAAAAACTATACCTTATTGATCCTTGCGCTGTTTGGGTAATTATGACTTGGCTAGCCTGTACTGGTATTTAGATAAATATACACCTCCTCTTAAGATGATAAACGAAACTAATTTAATAAACACGCGTTTCACTGAACATGGAATTGAACTCCAGCATTTCGAATTATCAACAGATCATTTCACCGAACCAAAAAGTTGTATAAAAGGAAAATGGTATTTATCGTGCCCTAAGGCACTTAAAACCACACATTAATTGGGATTCAAATTATTTATTTATTGTTAGTTTTGAACCAACGTTAATGACTTATCTTCAATCAACACAGTAATTACAACAATTAGGTAATAATATATTCTGAAGGTGTATTATATTATTTTTATTAAAAAAACCGTAAGCTATTTAATTTCCTATCATTCCAAACTTGATACTCTTATCATAAAAGTGTAGGTCGTAAAAGAAATTAGAAAATGTCTTGGTAGTTTTCGTATCACGCAAATGTGCTATAACTAATCTTGATAGAAATCAAGCACTTATCATCAAGCACAATTAAGAAATTGTTGGCTAAAGTACTAGTAGCGATTAATGTTATGCTTTGCTTAAATAAACTTCTTCTGTTATAAAATATTGTATGTTTTATGAGATTAGTGTGTTCTTTTTATATACGACACTATTTACAGTAACTGCGTGAGGGGAACGAATTATTTATTATCAACATAGTTTCAGCTCGTACAAATAAACTTTATATATATATATATATACAAATAAACTTTATATATATATATATATATATATATATATATGTAGTGGAATAAATTCCAGCTTTAATATTTTAACTGTGTGTGAATACTTTTTTTATAATTTTATAATTAGTTTTGTTGATGGTTCATTAAATGTATATTTAAAAAAAAAAATCAAAATAGCGCCACTAAAAACAAAGTGAGTCTATTTCTATGAGCGTCATTATAGTTTATGTCCAATCTTAGGGTGGCCTATTTAATGTTTACGTTATAAACACAGTCATAACATGGCTTATAAACTATATTAATCTAAAACAACGCTTAACAGATATTTGCTTGACACAACACTAAAATAATGAATATTTAGATATAGAACGAACACATAATCGATTAAATTAATGATGTATTTTAGGCGTCATCTAGAATATAACTAGGACCATCTACACTTCCAGTGAGCCTATCAAAACACGTGTCTATGGTATCGTGAAACTTTCTATTTTGAACTAATCACAATTTTGACTCCAAAGCTAGCTTGAATCTCCAAATTAACTAAGTTCAACATAGAAAATATATCAAGAAATGCACTACTTTTTAATTATGCGCGTAAGTTTTGTGAGTCATCCTAGGATTTTGTTGTGTTCTTGAAATACGACTGGGCGTGTCGTGGAGTGTTGCCAGGGTAAGCAGTGCTTGTCCAATCATTACCTGTGATACATTATGATCTTCGGTATCCAATTGGGTGACCTGGCGGTCTAGGGGTAAGGTGTCAGACTTCTATGCTGGCGGCCGGGGTTCAATCCTCGGTCCCGGCATAGATTTATCTGATTACCAAACCCTTCCTTCACCTCTGACAATAAATCTTGTGAAGGTGGGGAATGCCAGGCCTCCACCGTGGTTCGGATTCCACGTTAAACTGTAGGTCCTCCATTTCATCTCACAATCACCCTACCATTACACATTAGCGTAAGTGCGTATAACCCGAACGGGTAGTAAGACGCGGTGCTAATAATAATTCAGTGTGCATGTCAATCATTGTAACAGCCGCATGGATTCCTGCCACAGTGTCCTTAGGCGAATGCGATGGGTCGTCAGGTGCAGACACCAGAGCTTGAAGTGACTCCATAATTTTAAAAAAAACAAGTGATGTGAGGTCTAGTGGCCTTTCCACCAACCCCCCACACCCAATCCACTGGCTGGGTGGACTTTATTTATTAAGTAGTCACCGCACTTGTGCCTGATG
>CABFOW010000296.1:104271-121375 GCA_902141385.1 Timema californicum
GGGGGGGTTGTTCAAGAGGTTACATCCACGACTCTTCCCTCGTTTATAGTAACTTATAATATGCTAAAGTTGCCCCTTTTATCACCTCTAAGAAAAAAATTAACTGTTTTATATATAAAAATTAAAATCTACGTTTGGAAAAATTCATTAGTTATATGCTATTTACTTGGTACAAAATGGTTTAAATTTTCCCATCTAAAGTGAAAATGGCTTCATAATATCTGTCTCGGTAATAGAGAGCTAAATGCACCTATTTATACAATAGTCTGCGCTGTTCATGTAATTTTTCTAGCTTATTTTCAGGTTTAGTTCCAGCTAAAATATAGTCCTTATTAAATGTTTCTAAGACTTTAAAAAATACTAAGGCCTATATGAACAACATTTAATCGTAGTTTTATTAAAAAATGTAAGATGAGTAGCCTACGTTCCTTCATTAAATCACATTAAAGTACTCATTTTCAGAAGCGATCTAAATAAACACAAAACAAAATTGACCGTGAACCTATTGGCTTTAGTTGTAATATTTTTTGCTGTTTTATTTACTAAAACCACCGACTAGAATTGTCCAATTAGATTCATACAATAAGGATACATTTTGACTTATAAATGGTTGTGCGTGTCTGATGATAACAGCTGTGTTAAGCCTCTCTTAACCAATCAAGATGATAGAATAGCTTTCTTTCAGATGTACTAAGATGAGAATAGGATGTCGACGTATAAATAGAAGATTATACTCGTATTTTAGATACAAACAATGGGAAAAGTTTCAAAGCAATATTTATTAGTTTACATGTTATATTTATTTCGAAATTAAGATATAAGAATACAAGTTTGTCAGAAAGAAATTATGTGTTCATCAAAATAAAATAAAGAGTAGAGCTCAATTTGCCGAAAGCGTGGTTTTTATTAATAGTTTGGTAAATGCTTTTCCCTTTTAAAAAATATATTCGGATAATTTAAAAATTAATACAGATTTTGGAATTGGATTATTTAGTGGAATAAGCGTCGCAATAATAGAGTAAAATGATAAATTAGATGGGGAGTTTAAGTTTTCAAAATATTTGCAATGAAATAGTATATTTATATTTAAATTGAGCTTATTTATTTTTACTAAAAATTGCTGTACTATTTATTTAAAAAAAGGAAGATTTATGTGATCAAGTCAAACCCTTAAGGTTTGTAAATTTTCTCTATGAAATAGTTTTCTTATATTTAACTTCAACTTCGAAAGAAAATTCTCACAAACAGTACCACATATTATTTTGTCACGTAAACATATTAATTATGGTAGTGTAGTTGGGAATAGGTAAAGTAAACATGGAATAAGGGCACCCACAGGATTTTTCTCCAAGGGGTGGCAAACCGAGGGGGTCTGGGTAAGAAATACCCTCCAGTACGGAGGGGAAGTTTTCCCCCGGGCAAAATTAATTAAATTGAATCTTCAAAAGACGCTTTTTATAGCAATCCTTATCTTCCGGCATATAAGATACAACATAAAAAATAAGTTTCAAATTTATCCAAATTCGTGGGTGAACACTTGACCTTGACGATTCGAATGGAGAGTGCTGTTGTAGTTGCTGGCGTATGCGCCAAACTATCAACCCTAAAGTCAGCAGGTAGCCTGAGGTGTAATTAGTTTATAAGTTATATTCTATAACTATCTGTATGTTGGCTGGGGGCACTGTTAGAACACTAATTAAGAACACTGTTGGGCGGGATTAGCATACTTCTAATATTTATACAACCTCAGAATCTCAGTACGGCAATTTCCCCCTTCAAGCCTCCTCTTAGGGCACCCCTGACAAGAAATGTATTTTCATTTGCATGGAGAGAGTAGTAGGCCTAATCCATTTATATTACAACATTCTTCGGTACACCCAGCCGATATTTGAACCCCGACCTGTCCATCACTTGCAAACAAGACTAAATGAGCTTAGTATTTAAAGCCCATGCCCATCAGTACAGAACTGTCAGATAAAGAAAAATAGTATAGTATTACTTAATTAGAAAATATCACAAGCTAATATAATCTATCAGTCTATTTGTGGGCGAGTTAGTAATCAAACTGAATTTTTGTGAGACCTATATATCAGTATTTATGTTATTAAATATTTGAAACTTTAGTTTGTAATAAATGAAATTAAAAATAACGTTTAACATATAACCTTATGATTTAGGTTTTACCATGAGACCTATCTTTAGGGCGGTATTACATTTTAGAGCTAAATAAAATTAATGTGTAGCCAATATGTACCAAAAACTCTTTTTATTGACTTTTACCATTGTTTGAAAAGAAATAGTTAAGAAAATAAATCGTCTAAATACCTTGAAAAATTAATATAAACAATATCAAAACCTTACCTTTATGCATGCAGTTTTTGATGTTTTTATTTTTTTGAAGTTTTTGTGCGAAATCTTCTTTTATTAAAAATATTGTCTTAAATTTCTCGTCAGTGAAAAAAGGTCATCCCAAAAAAACCTCTAAACAGAATTGTACAAAATAATTGTCACCTTCTTTAAAAATGAGTTTTTTTTAGCACGAATTATTACTATCCATATGTAGTCCTATTAATTACGCTAATGATCTAGGGATGATAAAAGTTTGAGGTTGTGTGCCCGCATTTGCGTACACAGAGAGTGTGAAACCATTTAGTAAAAACTACCCTAAATATACCAGACGTTGATCTAACCACAAAAATACAATAATCGATCATTAGTAGCCCGAAGTGTTGGTCATGCGGAAATAGCTTAGTGTCATACTCATCTAGCCAACTCCGATTTACCAATGTGAGGGTAACCCACTTCAGTGGTCACGTGGCCTAACGCGCTACTCTCGTATTAGACTAGATTGCTGATGACGGGGTGATAGAGGTTCGAATCTCGGTAGAGTGTACATAGGATGGTATTTCCAAAATGGTTTCCCACTATCCTTTCATGCAAATTCAGCTAGATTGCCTATAAAATGCTTCCTTACTCCCCCCTACCTCACCAGAGTAATAATTATCATATAACCTTAACAGATAGTAAGATACAGTGGTAACAAAAATAAACTGAGTAAATATAACACCTTATCTCAGTTGGTAGCGTGTCTGTCTACTGAGTTAAGGGTCCCAGGTTCAATTCCTCTGGCATGGCCAAAAATTCTATCATTGGTGAAAATGTGGGTTTACCCTTTCACAGTGATGGATTAATGGCTGGGGACTGGATGTTGTGCCTGTCCTAGTTTTAAGTTATATTATAAGGCACATGAAACTACGACAGGCCTAACAAGCAGGTAGGAGAAAATATATGACTTGAATAAAAAACTTACCCAGGCTGTAAAGTGCGTCACGTACCTCTGAGGGTGCGCGCACCACAGTTCGACTAACACGGCTCTAGCTCTGTGTACTACCGGTAGCGGCGTGTTTCCCCGGCTCGTTTAACTCCGCGTGAGCACGGAAATGAAAACTAGAAGCTCGCCATCAGTCGAACACTTGCCAATGTTTCCGAAAGGAGATAAGCCCGGCACGAAGATTGTGCGCGTGTTAAACTCATTTCATATTATAACTTATTAAAACAAACTTAACAACCCGCCAATCTGCGTGCAGAGGCCAATACTTCAAACACCGGGTGGATAACCTCTCTTTCGACTAGGTTTATAATGATTATTTTTTATCATCACCTTATTTACACGTTCCGGTTATAGGCATTTATGATAACTACTCTAATTGGGTAGAAGGAAGAGTTTTAGAGGTAAACTATCAGTATTTGAGTGAAAGGAGAATGTAAAACCATTTAGAGATAACCAGCCTCAGTAGATCCGACCGCGATTCGAACACTGAGCTCACAGTCTTCAGTGAGGTCAGTCTTAACTCGAGAGGGACAACTTAGACCATTCGGCCACTGAAGCGGGTAAGTTTATAATTAATTTAAACTTAGTTACGATTTTTTTTAAATAGCAAAATAATTTCTAAACAATCTCAACAGTTTACCTATCATTGATAGCTATAATTTAATAAATTACTTCTAAATTTGTTTGTTCAATAAAGTTACGTGGACGTCAGGGTTTGGATTCAACGTGGGTGTATTGAAGTTGGTTATTCTTAAAAAGTTTTTTTAAGTATATAGAATTACTGATCGGGAGGGGCATAACATCCAGTTCAGTCTCCTATATTTCCATAGACAGGGACTTATCTGACAACTAGGAAAGCTACTAAATTTACTTTCACATATTAATACGTCAAGTCACGCGCGCTATTTGTAGCTATTCCTTTTGGTAGATATTATCAATTCCTATAAAATATCTCCCAAAATTCCATGGTGCCAACCTACAATCAAGCCATAACGACCGAGTGACCACCATCTGCTGCGAAGAGAGTGCCAACTTGTGTAGATATAGGTTGTCCAGTGGTCATCCCAACGATCCCTCCAGCCATTAGTCTCAGTTTCTTAGACCATAGCCGCTACTTCTTCATTAAAATAGCTGAGTTGACCCCAACACAGAACTACTGCTTCATAGAAAAATTCTGGAAGCACCGGGGATCGAGCCCGGAACTTCTTGATCTGTGGTCAGGAATTCTAAGTACCAGACCACAAAGACGATCCCTTTAGAATAACACTAATCATCATCATCATCATCATCATCATCAACTGTTTCCAGCTGGTCAGATCAGTTTAGTAAAATGCCTCCATCTTCCAGCATTCTTCCTTCTTTAACTACTTCCATTCTTCTCCTCTCATTTACATACTTTCTGTTATCTGCTCCTAATATTTATTACTTGGACTACCTTGTGGTCATTTTCCTTTAAAATAATAAGGTAAAGTTTTATCAATTATGGCGGCAATACAGTTTGTATATCCTAAAAGGAGCTTCCTATGAAAGTTGGACTGTATCCTGCTGACAACACTTGACACCTCACCAATGCGCTCATCACCCTCCCTCGATGATTATGCGGGTACACTTCCTGTAAATTCTGCCTTTCTCTTCCATAGGCCATTATAGTAAACTTTGCGGGAAAAACCTAAAAGTGTACTGATACGTTAAACAACAAAACAAACAAAATCCATTCCAATCATCTGCTTCATGTCAGTGTAAAAAAAAAAAGCGTATAAGATAAGTTTATAAAAAATATTCTAGGTTTGATCCCGATCTGAAGTTATTTAGAACGAGGAGAAACACCGTGACGTTATTTATAGTTCATCCATCCCCAGGTGATGTGGAAAAATGGTTTTCTCCTCTTCCCCCTCCTGGTTCATGACTTCTGTTCCTTCGTCCTCAGAAAGAAGTCAAACACTGGTTACCCGCTCCAACTGTTTCGAAAGAAAATCAAACATGCCTCGTTTGGTGAAACGAGTCTTAGGAAAAACGCTCCTCGTCGACAGCTTCTAGCAGGATCCGACCGACAGGATTGACTGCATGGATTATGTGGCGGACTCTTTTGACCCGGATAAGATGGGGCTCCACCCTTAATAGGTTACATTGTGGAGAGTGGGGGGTGCTGGTGAGGGTTGTTCCACATTATGGTTCCTATTTTTTTTTCTCTGAGACTTTCAATTTGATTCCTCAAAATTACCCCTTATCTATTCCTTAAGGTGGAAGTGTAAGGGACGAAAGAAAAGATCAGTAATTTAGCAGATTTTATAGAAAAATATTTTTTTATTCAAAATAATTCAAATACTTCTCCAATATTATTATTTAGCACCGAGTCTTACTACCCGTTCGGGTTATACGCTTTAAATACTAATTACGCTAATGGATGGATTAGGAATTGGTAAGGTTGAATTAGAGGAAGTGAACCCGCATTTGCGTGGAGGTAGAGTGTAAAACCATTTAGGAAGAACCACCCCCGGTTAACCCGACCGAGATTTGAACCTCGATCTCCCCGTCCTCAGCAGTCGAGCTCAACACGACTAGCAAGTTAGCCAACTACGCCACTGAGGCGGGTTACTTCTTCAATAGAAACCTAAAGTTTAATTTTCTACACATATTGATAAGAACCATTCTTGAGCATAGTGGCATTTGATGAGAATTTCTTTTAAATGAAGAGAAAAATTTGTCAAATATTTATAGGACACGATTGACAGATATTCAAGAACTGTTAAATTCACCATGTGATAAAAATTAAATTAAGACTTACATTTTTTCTACTGGAGAAATCTTGTAATTTTTTTTTTGCCATAAAATATTTGCTATAAAAACTGAAAAAACACAATTTATTTCGTTTTCTACACTCCCACCTTAAAGTCGCTAAAATAGTCGAAAAGAATTCATAATGCCGGAAACCAAGTAGCCTTAAAACGTTACTGGGGCGAGCATCCTAGCAGTGGAACAAATAGGGGAGGAGGAAAATAAAAATGCTAGTACGATTTGTGTTGTGACCCTCCTATTCAATTTCACCACTCGACTCAAAAATATCCATTCTAGGCTACCGGTGTCTTTAATTTCCCGGTAATTTAGGTTTTAATAATAAACCTAAATAAAATGTGATTTTTAAATATTTCAGAGTGGAAAATTTCAACTTTAAAGCCATCTTTACTGGTCTATATCTATAGGGTCATAGAAAATAGTTTTGTGTTCATGACAGTAAATATGAAAATCTTGTATAGGGTGCAGGGCTGAAACCAATAGAAGATTAGTATCTAACTTGAAAATTAACACTTTAATTGAAAATTAAATTCACTTGCTAAATAAAAACAAACTACATACACAACTTTCTCATTTTTTTTTTAAGATAATGTCCCTCAGGCGAGCCCCACCGAACGTCAGACAAACCTCAGCACGTTGTCCATCACTTTCCTCAGCATAGATCGTCTAATTGTTTCCACTCCACATTGTATTAAACGTTTAATAAATATACGAAAAAGGTGGGATGCTAGTGATTGCGAGTTTAGTGCATTACTTTTACAATTTTTATAGCATAAATATTTTTGACCCAAATAAATCAAATATTTCTTCTATATAAACATATAGCTTAATTGTATGCACATGGTAATCTCAACAGTTGTTTAATATCTATCATGAGCATAATGGTATTTGCTGACGAACTTGTTAAATAAAGAGAAAAAGTTGTCATTAAATTCCAGAACACCTGTGAAAGATATTCAACAACTGTTAAGATTAGCATGTGCAGAAAACTAAGCTCTATGTTTCTATAAAAGAAATATTTGATTTATTTTTGCCAAAAAATATGTATGCTATAAAAACTTCAAAACTACTGCCCTAAACTCACGCTCACTACAGTAGCCCCATAGCTTATTTGGTGCTGACTGACAGCTCACAACTGACAGCTAAAAGCTTTGAAAAGCTACCAAACAAAATTATGTATCCCAAGCCAAACCATATTATCTGCAAAAACACGTGTTTAGCAGCTGTCACTTATGACGGTCAAAATTTAGGTATTATACCTAAATGTTGACTGTCAGAAGTCAGCTTTGAACTGTCAGTGAGCACCAAAGAAGCCATGGAGCTACTGTAGCACCCCAACTTAGCGTACCAACACCCGATTGTCACTATCTCACCTACCTAGGCAACGCTAATGGTTTTACGGATTTAGAAGGCTATATTTACACATTTACGTGGAAGCAGAGTGGAAAAACATTTTGGAAAACCACACCCAGTACACCCGACTGAGATTCGAACCTCGATCTCCCCGTCATCGGTGGTCTAGTATACTGCGAGAGTAGCGCGTTAGACCATGTGACCACTGAAGCGGGGTTGTATGACTGTTGATGAGAGATAATGTTAACAATTTCAACTGACCTCTTCATGATATAAATATTGTGAAATAATGCTGCATACAATTTCTTAATGACATATTTATTATATAGTTGCTATAATACAATATTAGGAATAATTCTTACTGGCACATTAACAATATAGTTTCTATTATATAATGCTGTGATTTTTTTTTTCAGCCTCTTCATCACCGATTAAATTCTAGACGTTGAAAGTTACTTATTTTAAATCAAAAGATGACGAGAATTACAAAACAGGCCAAATGATTAAATATACATTATTTTTCAACAAAAGGTTAGTTTTCCGTTGCTTAGGACTTTCTGTAAGTCATTCACTAAAAACACCCACAATATACTCAAATCTACAATTTTGTTTTTAATTCATATCTGTCTAAATAAATAAAATATTTTAATTCCATGTGAGTGCAATTATTTTTATGGTTTAATGGTGCATACCGAACACTTTGTTAACAAAACTAGCTCTTTCATAATATTGTGTGTTAATTATATTAAGTTTATATAGTGTGTTAATAATATTGTAGTTAAAATGCTTTCATCATTAAAACCGTTAAATTTTTAAATCTGGTAATTCACATAGCAATAAAATCATTTAAGTGATCTAATTAGGCTCGCAGTTTATATATTGCTCCGCTCCCTCATAAAATAGGCCGATATATTATACACAATTATATAAAATATATAATTTTTTCAGTAATTTAAAAATTATTTTTTATTTATCAAGAATTTATTCTTTTACATAATAATTAAAATTGAAAGTTAGTTAATATTATTATTATTATTATTATTATTATTATTATTATTAGCACCGCGTCTTACTACCCGTTCGGGTTATACAGACATACGATAATGTGTAATGGTAGGGTTATTGTGAGATGAAACGGAGGACCTACAATTTAACGTGGGATCCGAACCACGGTGGAGGCCTGGCATTAATCACATTCACAAGTTGTGATTAATACACGTATTGTCAGAGGTGAAGGAAGGGTTTGGCAATCAGATAAATCTGTGCCGGGAACAAGGATTGAACCCCGGACCCCCCAGCACAGAAGTCTGACACCTTACCCCTAGACCGCCAGGTCACCAAGTAATTATTAAAGTATATAATCTAATATAACTTAAGTACATTAAAACATATGATATCCTATTGTAAAAAAAAATCTCTATTAGTAACTAAGATACTTATCATTTTCAACATATTGCTGAAGGATTCTCGGAAATTTGGGTTGGTTTTTTCAATTTGTATAACTAATTTCAAATTGTTGAGTGAGAGTAATAAGAAATTTTAAAAATTAGCCTATACGAAATTAAAGTAAAGTGACCTACACAGTCAGGTTGAGCATTTGATAAGATAGTTTGATAAAACAGTCTTAATTAACATGAATTTAGTTACGAGTTTAGCTTAACAATTATTATCATAAACTGAGCCAATGCGCTTTGTAGACAGTCAAATAAATATACTTTATTCGCATATTTTAATATGGACCCCTTTCCAAACATACTCCAATTTTTTACAAATGAATATATCTAACAGGTAGAAAGAATGGCCATATCTACTTTTCCCTATTCATACGTTAGGTATCTGTGTCATTTTTAATAGATAGCCTATATACTAATAATTACCAATACAATGTTATCGATATTGACTACAAAAATATATGTTTGTATTTTTAAAAAGTTACTTCAAATGAACAGTCTTAAGAAAATCAAGGTATAGGCATTACCAAGGTTACAGTAATCAATATGGGAAAATTGCAACAGAAAATTAAAAAAATATATTCATGTGAAGTCAATATTAATTTTATCTAACAAGCGCAAAACCCAAACGGGTAGTAAGACGTGGTGCTAACAAAATAAAAAAATACTCTCTAACATTACTAATATTATATCGGCATCGATAGTAGGTAGGCCCTACATATCAAAAATGGCATATTTAAATCATATGATTTAATTTGTTAGTATATAAACATAGTGTTAGTAACGTTTGTGATTTTCTTATAGCAATCAGACGTTAGGAAACAATTTTAGAAAAAAAAGGCTTAGGAAAAAATGCGTTATTTATAGTCACGCAATAAAATATTCCCCTTAAAATTCCAGTTCAAACAAAAGTCTTCAAATAATATGGCTAGTAAATTTTTTATCTCTACTTTGATTTGTTTTAAAATGTCAGATTAGGCTTGTAGATATAATACGATGGGACAGCCGTGAATTTTTAAAAACGTTCATCTTTACGATCAGAATATATTTAATAGCTCTCCACTCCCTTGTAAAACTTAAATTCGGCCAAAAATCACCGGTAGCATTGTCGTGTCGTGTGTTGTGCTACCAGAGTAAGCAGAGCTTGTTGAAACTTTGAACTGTGAATTGTTCTAAACCCTTGGTAAAACACTCATTGGTTTTTGTATAAACGGAAATACATTCTCTACGTGAGATATGTAGATCTATATATTATTGGTCAATTGGGGATGTCAGGGGCAGAATATACCACAGGTACAATTTTTATCAGCTCTGCTTACCCTGGCAACTATCCATGGCATGCCACTGACCGGTAAGGGTTGACCGTAACAACTAGTGCTTGACTCGATCCTCGATGGAAGGGTGTTTTCTGACAGACTGCTGGGAGGCCAGAGGGGTGCTCTTCAATATAAAGTGTGGCTATAGTCTATCCGCTCAACAAATTACCGTCTTTTTTCTGCTCCCCTAGGTTAAATAATCTAAACAGGCCTTATACTGCTGCAGCTATTTGACTTAATCCTTTTATTAAATACACTCTGGACTTTAAATTTGTATAGGAAATTGTACAAGAAAATTATCTATGCCTTTATATTACTTTTTTTTTACTAAGGTAATTTGACAATAAAGATTTTACTACACAATTTCTACAAGCTCATAATTATAAGCTATAAATAGTTATTCAATAATTTCAAATCATTACAGTTTACGAGTAATAATTGCTATTTTATGCGTTTTGCGTGCCATTGTTGATGTAAAGTAATTAATGAGAGGGGTTGAAATTTAGTATAACTAGAGATTCATATGAGGTGTCATACAAAATGGAATGTTTATAATATTACTAAAACTGTTAATAATAATAATAATAATACTATCAATTAGGCCCCGCGTGTTAATAGGCTATGCTTTACGTATTCAAAGGCTATTCCAAAAGGCGACACTTGTTCAAAGGCTTCTAAGTTCCAACTGTTAAAAGACTACTGTCATTAATCCACAAGAAATATCAGATGCCGGTAATACACCCAGAAGTTTAATTTGGAAAAGGCATACAATGTATCTGAGCGATTAGTTCTGTGCTTTTTTTTTTCCGGTCAGAAATTTTAGGTGCAATTTTTATGTGTACTTTTTTGAACTTTTTTTGAAGTATCAAGTCATAATGATGATCGTCAATTTTAGCCTTTTAATTTGATACATTTTATTGTAGCCTATATATTGAAGATAATCCTATTTCATATTATATTGAAGCTTTTATTAAAATTATTTGTGATCCTTGGGAAGGCAATCGTCTGTGTCGCTCGATGCCCGGGAATAATATTTGGCTGAGATTAAGGTGTCTGGGAGTTATACGAATATGTAGATGTGCGCAAAGATTCCGAGCTGTCGCAATTCAAGGTCAAAATCTCTTTCTACCTCGACACCGATTTATTACTATTACCTTCATATCTTCAAAACATTTCGAAATAATTTTTTTAAATATATTATTAACAACAAATTTGAAAGTTCTCTTTAAATATGTAGAACCCTGGAAGGTATGTAAAAATATCTTTCCGGCAAAATTTGTGGCCCCTTTAGCGCTCGCTTATAGAAATTCAGTGTGGAAGCCAACGAGGAACCACCATACTTTCTGAACTCCCCTAGTACATGGTATTTCTACCAGATGGTGCAGGCAATACTAACCAGCCGAAGAGCTGAGTGCGTGCGTGCCCAACGCTGGAGGGATGGAAATCACACAAAGCCAAACTTCGGGTTGTTGACTTAAGATGAAAAAATTTGACATATTTCAACATTTAATAATTTTTAAAACCGCTACTAAATATTAATTTAACTCCTGGCAGTAGTTAAATAACATTTCTATCGTAATGATAGATAAATTTATATATGTCAGTATAAAATAATATAGTTTATTTTGTTTGTTTTCTTTAAGCCTTTATCTTTACCTAGATGCACTAAATGTATTGTTTAAAAGTGTAAAGTAGTTTTATATGAAAACAACAGTAGCCTTATATTCGACTTCGATGACGACTTATTTTCGCATTTATAAAGTGACCTTCGCACCACCCTACAAACAGATTATCTTCTATTTACAAGAGGACCTCGCCCGCAGAGTAACAGGACCGTTGACGACAAAAGTACGTAGGAGGGTACTCACCATTCGAGCAGACGGACGACGTCTCTCCCGGCAGTCCGCTGTCCGTCCCACTCTCGTGGCCGTCGCTCAAATCGTCCCTGCAATGTAGCGACAGATCCCTGGGTCCCTCCCCGGAACTGGCGGGACTCGAACAGGGCGACCTTCCACTACCCCCGGTACCTCCAGACAGGATGTCCGTGATCATGAACCTGGAGGCCCTAGGTCCCGGCCCGCTGTGGTGCGGCATGAGGTGCAACCCTCTCGTCGGCGGTCCGGACAACTCCTCGTCCTCCTGTTGTTGCTGGCTGTGATGATGGTTGGTGGTGACGTTGTTGTGGTGATGGTGGTGATGGAGGGTGGTGATGTGCAGCTTCCCGGCCGCTGTCACCGTCATCTCATCCACCGTCATACCACCCCCGGGACCTTTACCTCCGCCGGACCTGTCTCCGAAACCCTCCACCGCCGACGCCGGCACGATCACCATCCGTGCACCAAGGGTTCTTTCTTTACCTCACACCTCTGAACATCCTCCCGACATCCCTCTTGTCACAACAGAAAACAAACAGGCGGAGTAACACCCACTCGACGCACAAGAGACAGTAACACGCCTTATCGGGTATCTTGAGGACTCGCTTTCATTCGGTTATCACTGCGTGGAACTGTTTGAAACAAATCCTTCACGGGGCTTTTCACCGTCACAGAAACAGTATTCACAGAACTTTTCTCAGTTTAAACAACAAATATAATTGCATTATAAATAGTTTTATAGAAAAAAATCTACCGAAGTATTGTCATAATCTATATAGACTATTATTAATAAATAAGTCCCTGAATGTTGCTATAATCGGCACACGTCAAAGCTCCGACGATTAAAGGAATAATAAAAAAACTATCGTTAAAACACTTTGATGACGCCGCGTGATGTAAACAACAATCTCCACGTTAATGTTCGTTCACCCGTTAATTTCAAACCTTTCCCCAAGCAACTCTTTAGGGTGACTGAAGACCACGAGGTCTCCACGTTCAGTGTCGGCCGAAGGAGGAGTATCCTGTCTTCCCTCCCTCCTTTCCTTTCCACCTCGTTCCCCTCCTCTAAGCGGCCATCTTGCAAACCCCTCCTACCGCCCCTCTCCAAACCCGTTCGGCGCGCCAATCACGCTCCACCGACCACCGACCGGCCAATCGCGAGGCGTAAGCGGCGGGGCGTGAATAATTGATTTGTGTGACGTCATCGACGCGTTTGTCCATTAAAGAATGTTCTTTAAGGAGGTTTACATTGTCGTTGGGATGAGCTTGAGAGGGTTCGAAAGCGATGCTCCACCTCTCCTTCCACTTTTTATTTTTAAAGGAAAACTGACAGATTTGTAAACATTTTTCCTTCTTTTTTTAAATATAATTATCTTTTTTTTTCGGTTTCTTTTATGTTGTTGATCGCTTGTTCGTGTATTTTTCTAGAGGAGAAAGATTTGATTTGTTTAAAATGGCTGTTGAAGTTGCTTAGGAAATAGAGTAAAATCTTTCATCCGTTGTTGTTCGTTTTGTTTTCGTTTAAAACAAATTTAGAATAACCATCTTGATTCTGTGTGTATTGAGTTTTTTTTTATTAAAGAGAAGAGCTTATTGTTTATTTGTTAAATAATATAATCATAAAATAGAAAAAGGCCTCAGATAAACTAAATAGTAGACAATTCGATAGACTAGAACGGTTTCCATTTAGGCCTATATTTGATAGCTAGGCTTATGTAAAAAAGCATTGGCTTGCCGTGTAATGTTTCCAGAGTAAGTAGAATTTGTTTCAATTATACAAAGGCCTTTACATAGTTTATAATCTGAATTTAATAGGAAATACGTTATTTGAAAACTGAAAACTCATGTTGCCACAGAAGCATAAATAAAAGTCGTATAATATTGTTTTATATTCTTTGTCCATTTAATTAGTGATGTAAACAGATACTACAGTAGCCCCATGGCTTCTTTGGTGCTGACTGACAGCTCACAGCTGACTTCTGACAGTCAACATTTAGGTATATACCTAAACTTTGANGGCTTCTTTGGTGCTGACTGACAGCTCACAGCTGACTTCTGACAGTCAACATTTAGGTATATACCTAAACTTTGACTGTCAGAAGTGACATCAGCTAAACACATGTTTTTGCAGATCATATGGCTTAGCGTAGGGATACATAATTTGGTCTGGTAACTTCTCAAAGCTGTCAGTCAGCACCAAAGAAATCCTGGGGCTACTTGTAGACAGTTATCTTAAGGAGTTATTATAGGATCCTTTTGTTATATTTTAATTAATAAATCAAATAAAACAAAATATATTTTAAATGGAAAATTTGAGTGACTTTTAATTAATTATGGTGTACGAAATTGGGCCTCCTATAAAGAATCAGGGCTTAGGTATACCATGATTTTGGTTGGAAGAACAGTAGAGAAAATCAAAACATATTTCTTTACATTGTAATGTACATACCCCTTGATGTATTGTCGTCGGTACCTAAACAATGTCTTACTGAATGATGAGAACATATCTCAGGTACAGTTCGAACTAACTCTGCTTACCCAGGAAACACTTCCCGACACGCCATTGATGATATTATAAGAAAAAACATATACCAGACAAGAATAAAGTTTTAATAACGAACACCTAGTCTTACCAAATAAGTTAACTAACATTTTCGAAATATTTTCATATTGTCATAATAGGAATTCGTTTAGCTATTAATCGCAGAAATATATTTTATTCAACCTATACACAAAATCTACATATAGGGCTTAGGGCCTAAACACATAGTAGCCTATCTTTTTATAATTGAAGTACAGCCAAATTTTCAATGAAAGAACAATTAGAAGAATAAAAACAAATTTTTGTGGTCAATATTGTTAACGTTTTATTATATTACTATTATTATTTTATAGTCAGTGATAATAAACCCTATCTATCATTAGTGATATCTGCAGATGAAATGACTTGAGTAGATCTAGTAACTTTTCTATCTGTCTTCTTATGAAAATTAGACTGTAGTTTAGTTTATACCATAGATGTGCAAACTGCAGCCCGCGGGCTAAATAGCCAGTGTGTTCTATCCGCGGAATAAATAATAATTTAAATTTGCTGCTTTGTGAAGAAGGATTTTTGAAATAAAGTGAAACTGTATTTTTATTTAAAAAAATCTTGCCAAAATCAACATTTACACACTTGGTAATCTGTCGAAAAATAGATGCCATTGTTTATATCCTCATATTCATTCGAACAATTATTGTTTTCAACCATGAAACTTAGGAGACGTGATCTTATAAACCGACTTACTGATGAGCATCTTTCTTCTCTCTTTAGAATAACCTCCTCACAGTCTCACTCATCTCACACCCCAATATATAAATCTTCTGTATCTACTTAGAAACATACAATTTAACTAAAGAAGGTATATTTATAATGGTTTTTTAATTATCAGTGTACCTATTTAATCTATGTTAGTATATTATGGGGCTATGCTTTTTTTTAACGAATTTTGAAGAAAAATTTGTAAATGGAGGTCTTAGGCCAGCCAATTTTGTTTTTAAATTATTTGGACCTCCTGAAAGTAGAATAACACATACCTGACTTAGACTGCACTAAAGAATATTTTTATATAAAAAATTGCAGTTAACTATGTATAATGTATTGTTTTTGTTAATTAGGGTTATAACCGCATCTAGATTTCATTATTCTTTGAACTGAAAAATTACACCTGGTAACGATTATTTTCAAACATATTTGTGGCTGCTCTTAATTGATCACACATTTGTAGCTGACAATTTCCACACTTCCATCACAGACTCTGCCTTAAAATATGAGTGAAGAATGACCCTGGATGGTTCCTAGATAGTTCAGTGGTTAGATTATTGGCGTAATAAGCCATACGTCCTGGGTTTGATTCCCGTGTCCATGTTTCATTTTTTTTCAATTTAAAGACTAATGATGATGATGAATAATGTTTAGTGTGGTCTATTCACGAAAAGCATTTATGTGGTCTAAACTTATAGGACGACCTATCCGAGGATACATTTATGTGGTCTAAACTTATAGGACGACCAATCCGAGAATACATTTATGTGGTCTAAACTTATAGGACGACCTATCCGAGGATACATTTATGTGGTCTAAACTTATAGGACGTCCTATCCGAGGATACATTTATGTGGTCTAAACTTATAGGACGACCTATCCGAGGATACATTTATGTGGTCTAAACTTATAGGACGTCCTATCTGAGGATACATTTATGTGGTCAAAACTTATAGGACGACCAATCCGAGAATACATTTATGTGGTCTAAACTTATAGGACGACCATATCCGAGGATACATTTATGTGGTCTAAACTTATAGGACGACCACTCCGAGAATACATTTGTGTGGTCTAAACTTATAGGATGACCTATCCGAGAATACATTTATTCAAAACAATCTTTTTCCATGTCTCGCATCATAACTTTTCTTACTACCCGTTAGGATTATACCCATGTGTATTAATTACGCTAATGTGTTTTGTATAAACAAAGCTAATTTTAAAGGAAATGTATCCATATTTGAGTGGAAGGAAAGTATAAAACTATTTTTTTTTAAACCTCAGTACACCCTACCGGGATTAGAACCCCTATCATCCCAATAACAGCAGTCCTGTATATTGCAAGATTGACGCCTTCTTAGACCATGGAGCGAGTGATATTGATCATTATTATTTGAAAATATGGATTTTACACCCTTGCCAGCATTTAGTCTCAATGCATTGACTTGCAAAGGTTTGGTGGAGTCGCCAGTTCAAATACCGGTAAGGTTGTTTTTAGTTTACACCAACGTGATGTGAAATAGGTTTTGATAAGAGTGACTCTGAAATCTCTATAAATGCAGTCCCAGGTTTTAATAGCCATCAGCCTTAAAATATATGATGCAGTACACCTTACTTAAAAATTAAAGGGTTTTCGTTAATTCCTTCCCGTTTGCTATTTTATGTAAATTCCATCCCAT
>CABFOW010000296.1:132193-161757 GCA_902141385.1 Timema californicum
CCCTACCATTACACATTAGCGTAAGTGCATATAACCCGAACGGGTAGTAAGACGCGGTGCTATTAATAATAAAACTTGCAGAAACGTAAGATTTATCGCGTTAACCAGAGGGTGCTGGTTATTATGCATACTATCATGTTAATGTGAATAATTTGACTACAACATTAAACATTTATTAGATTTTTCAGAACCTGTTGGTTACTATACGTACAATCCGGTGGCTATTATTTATTGAATCAACAGTAACATATAAAAAAAACCCTGCATATTTCAACATAAGGATGTGTCACCCTGACGTAATAGTTTCTAATAACAACAACAACAAAATTAAATTCTAAGTTAAACTGCAGAAAATAATCGCGGCCTGGCTCTCTTTTGTTTCTTCGCTTTCACTAATGAGAGAATGTAAACACTTTCGTGAGACATGCGATTTATTACGAATGACAGATCCTTTCCCTGTGATTCATAACATGTAATTAAAACTAGGAGCGGGGATGTTACTGCTATATACAGTCAATTTTCATCAAGAAGGGTTCTCTATCCGACAGTTAGAAAAGCTACCACTTCACGTATTCATACGTCAATATATGGAGTATGCAGCCATCACTTTTGTTAACACATTATAAAAAACACTTATGACACTAATAAAGTATTCCTTAAATTTAAAAACTAGATCTGTGCACTGGAATTGAACCTGGGACTTTTCGCTTAGTACGCAATGCTCTAACCACTGAGCTATCTAAAAAATTGTCCCATTCCCATAGTAATTTGACTCATATTTTAAGGCAGATTCTGTTATGGACGTGCGGAAATCGTCAGCTACATACATGTATGTGATCAATTAAGAATCACAAGCTATCAGCCACCGTCGACTCAGTAGTTGGATTTATGGAGGGGATGATTTCTGGACAGCTCAGTGGTTAGAGTATTGGCGTACTAAGCCAAAGGTCCCGAGTTCGATTCCCATGATCAAGTGTCATTTTTTAACTTAAATAATATGACATCTAGATGCTGTTATAACCACAAATAAAAAAAAAGCTTTGATATTTAATCCATCACTAATAAAGTATTCAAATGGTTATCCTTGACTCTTTTCCCACTCACCATCTACTAAAATGTAGCTATATTTAATATAAATTATACTTTCCTCTCCCTTACAACACTAACAATAAAGATGTGAAAAAATCTAATATTAGTGAAACACGGTGATTTTTTTTATTAATAATAAACCAGCAAGATTGATTTAAGTTATTATTATTATTATTATTATTATTATTATTATTATTATTATCATCAGCACCGCATCTTACTACCGGTTTGGGTTATACGCACTTACGCTAATGTGTAATGGTAGGGTGATTGTGAGATGAAATGGAGGACCTACAGCTTAACGTGGAAATCCGAACCACGGTGGAGGACTGGCATTCATCTTTTAGAGCCGGACGGTTTTATAAATATCAGATTTTAGAGTGTGATCAAATCTGATGGAGCTACATTTTTTTAGAATGGAGACTGAACATTTGATTTTGCCATTAAGAAGAAGGAAAGATTATATACAGGGTGTACCGTAACATGTGGGATCCACTATAATGGTGGACAAGAGCCACAAAAACCACGAGAAAAGATCATATAAACATGAATCCCATTTGAACTTGTTTCTGAGTAGTTTTTCATATTTGTACTCTTAGTAATGTGGAGATGCTAAAGGTTATATGAAGTGCTAAAATGGCCATCTTTGACTTAAGTGCAAGTCTGCAGTCGTCTTGTCGTAGACTTCCGCACAATTTCAAAAATACTTTGGATTTTAATGTTTGCGCTTAGGCCAAAAATGGCAATAATGAGCACTTCCTTAAATATTAAGAAGCTCCACAATACTTTAGTACAAACGTGACTATTACTCGGAAAAAAGATCAAATGAGGCACATTTTTATATGCATTCTCTCTATTGTTTTTGTGTCTCCTGTCCACCGCTGAGGTGCGTCCCACATGTTACGATGCACCCTGTATTTATATATATATATATATATATATATATATTATTTATATAATTATATATATATATATATATACATTAGTAGCAGGTCACCCGCGTTTGTGGCAGCATTATATCAAGCCCTACTCTCAAGACTGCCGATGAAGGGGAGATAAAGGTTCGAATCTCGGTTGGGTGGGCTGAGAGTGGTATTTCCAAAATATTTTTACACTCACCCTCTACGCAAATTTGGGTACACTTCCGAAAGATATAACCTAGTCTTTAGAGCCATTAGTGTTAGTAGTATAAACCAAACGGGTAGTAAGAAAAGGTGATTGGTTAAAAAATAATAATAAAATATAATGTCTCCTTCTGGCAGTCCAACTGAATGAATAATAATGATATAGACCCATTAGAAAAAAGTTTAAACAATTTATTTTGAAAAGTAAATCTCTGTGATTTCTTTAGCAACGCATTTTACTATCGCTTACGTCCAGGTTATAAACATTTGTAGTCTACTAATTATGTTAATGTCCTAAAATATGTAAGGTTGAATTCAGAGAAAGTGTACCTGCATTTGCGTGAAAGCAGAGGAGAAAAACATTTGAGGAAAACAATCCTTAGTAGGCCTACTTTAAACCGGGATTCTAACTTCAATTTCCCCAATATTAAAAGTCAAGTCTTATGTAAAAGAGGATGCCTTCAATCCTTCGACCACTAATAGGGTCTCTGTAAAGTTGAATATCGAAATTACAGTCCAATTTTCATAGGAAGGTCCTTATCTGACAACCAGGTAACTTATCAAATATAACTTCACGTATTCATACGTCAAATCATTGGATCTGCAATTGTATTTTGATTAGACTATCAATCCCTATAAAATACAACAAAGAACATAAAAAAATGATTTCAATTTTGACAAAAACAAAATAATTATATTTCCTAAATGTCTACCTCGGTGCACTTGGGGAAAAGTGCTCACCTAAGTAGGGGAGACCGGGGCTGGTTGTAACAATTTTTACTTACTATTTTTTTTGCATCCCCTACAATGTATAAGAAAAGATTTGGCCATGCACACGAATAAAGTAGGCTCTGTTCTTTCACAATACATTTTTATAAACATTATTAATAAAGCTAATAGTGCACTATAAATTAAAACCCTCTTTGATGTAATGTGTTACAACCAGCCCCGGATCGGGGTTGGTTGTATCAGACTTTGGGGTTGGTTGTAACAAGAAATTAGTATTATCAGATAATCACTTTTTTATTGAAAATTAATTTAATTAATTAATATTTAAGGTGTATTTTATTACAAAAATATAAAAATTACAAACATCCTAATCTAGCATTATTTAAGCTATAATGAGTATGGCTACAAAATAAAACATAGAATCAAAGCTTACTCCGACAGTCCATCTGACTGGCAATTGTGACAAATGTACATTTTTGATTTCTTTGCACAAGAAAAATGTGACCACAGCTGGCAGTCCAAACAGCGAACCCACTCCTCGCCTGGTTTACTGGAAGAGAATGGTTCCACACACACTAAACAAAAACATTCACTCTCTTCTTCTGACGAGCTTCCTGGATCTAATTTATTCCTTGCAGACGTTTTGGCCCTAGCTTGCTTTGGACTACTCAGTTTTATCTTCCTATTAACCGCTCCCTTTTTTTGTCGTTTTTCATATTCTTCTTCAAGTGCGTTCTTCTCAGGAGTATCTGTCAAAATGGCACTTTTCCTGGTTTTCCTCCCACCCTTTGTTTTTCTTGGAGCTGATTTTGGAAGGGGCTGAACTAGCTCCGGGGAAAACTTGGCCATATTTTGGGAGATATTATTAGCCCTGGATGGACCAGCAACTCCTACCGGATTGGTAGAAATCTCATTGGTTCTAGTTGAACCAGAAATTGGTGTGATGGGTCTGTCCAGAACTAGTGATCTTCCAGGAGATGCCTCATTACGTGGATCTGGTGATGGCTCTGGATTTGGCCTGTCCGTCACAAATGAGGGGGAGAAGTCCGCATCCTGAAATACTTCCCTATTAAAAGGAAATATTCCACATTTCTGGAATCCATGTTGAATATTCATTGGTGTTGTGGCAATCGGAAATGCTACTTTTAAAACGGATGGAATGTGGAATATTGTCATAGGCCTAACGGTACCATCCGGGGTTTTATTATTTCTAATCCAAGCATCCATTGCTATGTTTATTTGTCTTTTAAGTGGTCCAAAAACACTTCGATCTAGTGGCTGGAGGCGATGAGTGCAATGAGGAGGAAAGGAAAGCATTACAACCCCATTAGTTTTAGCAAAATCAAGACATTTTGGAGCTAAATGCGACTGATGGTTGTCTAGGAGAAGAAGGACAGGCCTCTCTTGAGAAGGACGAACACAATCAACAAAATGATTCAGAAAAATCAGAAATTCTGTTTCTGTTGTCCACCCAGATTTATTTCCAGTACCTATGCAACCTGTTGGACCATCTCTGATGAAGTGGTCATAAAATCTTACCCTGGGAAAGATGAACATTGGAGGAATAGCATTTCCAGCAGCATTGACAGCAACGGTTAACGTAACAAGTTGTCCTCTTTCAGCTGAAGTCATTGCTCCTATTTGTTTTATACCTTTTCTTGCAATAATTTTTGAAGGATTTTGAACAGTGGTGACTCCGGTTTCGTCCATGTTCCAAACATCATTTGCAGTGAATGAATACCTGTCGTAAACTTCAGAAAGTTTATCAAAAAACTTTGAAACATTGGCGCGGTTGAAGCTGGATGCTCGGCCTATACTAGTAGCCTCCGGAGTTCGAATTGATAATGAAGGATGACGCTTTAAAAATGATGAGAGCCAGTCTGCACCAGCTGTTTCATTGTCACTCCAGGTTTTTGGCATCGTAACATTGTAGTGCTTTCCACACAGGTAGGCAATACATCGCAAATCGCGTGGCGTGAGTCCAAAATAAATATCCGAGCAAGTTTCGATGTAAGTTACAAGAGCAGTCTCCTGTATTGGAGTGAAAACCTGTCTGTTTCCATAATATCCAGCCAGAGGCTTCCAGTCCACTTGAGGATCAGGCCTAGGTTCATTTGCTCCTGAAACAAGACACAAACTAAGTCAGTACACGTTTGGTTAGTTAATTCGGAGAAAACTACAAATTACATTTTAGGAAATTAATATTTTCTAAATATTATATAAAAAATAGAATTAACAAATTAATTATGGTTAATCATTTTCACCTACATTATTTTTTTTAAGCTTGACTTAGATCTTTCTTTGTATTCAGAATTCAAATTTCCACCAGTCAAAAAAATAACTCCAAATTAGAATAAGGGATTTAGTCCAATATAGTTGATTTATAAATATAATATAATTATATTGTAGTTTCACAGCTTACGTTTATTTTTTCTTGAGATGTATCTTGTAAGGGTCACATGGCAGATGTTGTAATTTTTTGCAGATTGCCTGATGGATGTTCCCTCTCTCACAAGCTGAGCTGCTTTCTCCAATACATCAACATCAGTTTTACCTCGATCAGACTTCCTCTTGTAGTTCCGCATCTAATATTACATTCTATATTTTATTATTTTATTCATAGCTCTTTAGTAGCTAAACGGAAATAGAGTGAAAAAATAACCAGTATTTTTTATACTTGGAAGTAGTATTAAATGTGATTATATAAATGGTATGGTAAAATTTCATAGGACACTAATAGCATTCGAAATATCTAAACAAAACAAGCGGGGCAGGTTGTAACAGACAAAACTTGGTGTTACAACCTACCCCACATGACGCCATTATATGAATTATTAATTTATGTGTGCTAACCATATTTTAACAAAAAGGATAAGGGTATATTCTGAAAGCCGAAACTACAAAGAATTATGTGTGCTGAAAAAATATTTACAAAACAATGTAAATTACTGAGAATAAGAGTAAAAGTCTATTGAAAAATATTTTCTTACCTTATAGAAAAATGATTTTTTCTCTCTTGCTGCTCGTACAGACGTCCGATTCTCAAAGAGTCACAACTCAAACTGAAAGCTTTCACCAGTGCTATTGTGACCAAACTGACAAGTCACTCAAGCGAATAATGGCGGAACTATTGACACTGTTACAACCTGTCCCTGTTACAACCAGCCCCGGTCTCCCCTACCCACGTTCATGGGTTCAAATCCATCCGGGGTCAATGGATTTTTATTGAGCGATAGAAGTCCGTAGTTTAACTTCCTTTGGAAGGGAAGTAAAGCCGTCTTTCCCAAGTTTATTGTAGCATGTAAAATAACCATTGAAGTTATGTGAAAATACCTTTCCCGATGAAATTGGTAGGCCCTTTCGTTATCACTCAGTTGCGTGCTGTTGTAATTGGTTCAGAAATTGCACGTTAAATACCTCGCATAAATAAATACATACTTTTTACAAGGTGCTTCCTAATAAAATTAAGCTATATATATTTTCTTGTGACAATATGTGAACGTATTATTTGCCATTCACCCGCCTCGGTGTCGTAGCTAGCTTGCGCGCTAGTTTCGTGTTGAGCGCGACTGCCTAGGACGGGGAGATCAAGGTTCGAATCTCGGTCGAGTGAGCTGAGATAGTTTTCTCTAAAATGATTTTCCACTCTTCCTCCATGCAAGTGCGGGTTTATTTTCTCTAAATCCAACCTTACAAATTTCTAACTCATTAGTGTAATTAGTAGGTACTTAAGCGTATAACCCGAATGGGTAGTAAATTGCGATGCTAAGTAATTGTTATTATTTACCATTCGAACAACCAAGATAGACCTCAATTATTGAAAATAGGTTTACTTGTATATTGATGCTATTCAACACATAAGCCCAGTCGGTAGTATTTCTCTCTACTGATCTGAGAATCCTTGGTTCGATTCCACGCATGGTTGAAAAATGTATCATTGATGAAATTTGGGTTTACCCTTTCACAGTGATAAATTAACGGCCGGGGATTGGATGTTTTGTCTGTCCTAATCTTGAGTTATATTATAAGGCATATGAAGGCTACGACATACCTATAAATCCGGTAGTGGAAAATATATGACGAATAAAAAAACTGACCCAGGCCACAGGCTGGAAATAATGATGGATGTAAAGTAAAGGTGCCAACATTTGTTTTGTGTTTATATAAATTCCCCCTCTAACTTTTTTTTTCGAGCTGTCCGCATATTTACAAGATTGAGGTAGGTATGAGGAAGGTGGTATTTATAGAATATGTAATCATTAAAGTGGAGGGAGAGCTGAAAACCAATTTGGAAAAACTGTCCTCACTATTTCCGGCTAGAATTAGAACACCGATCTAACCATCAATGTCAAAACAAACCATAAAGATCTTTTGCTCTAGTCCTCTTGCACACCAATACAATTTGACAAATCGGTGACCTGGTGGTCTAGGGGCAAGGTGTCAGACTTCTATGCTGGCATCCGGGGTTCAATCCTCGGTCCCGGCAAAGATTTATCTGATTGCCAAACCCTTCCTTCACCTCTGACAAGACATCTTGTGAATGAGAAGAATGCCAGGTCTCCACCGTGGTTCGGATTCCACGTTAAACTGTAGGTCCTTCATTTCATCTCAAATTCACCCTACCATTGCACATTAGCGTAAGTGCATATAACCCGAACGGGTAGTAAGACGCGGTGCTAATAATAATAATAATTTGATAAATCATTTAATATTTACGAAAACTATTTTTTTCTCTTATTTTCTGATTCCATTTTATTAAGTTTCAGAGTGTACTTTAATAGAAAGTAAATACACGACTGCATATTTAAGTTATATCTTACCTTGGATTCTGCGAGATAAATCTAGCCATCAACCTCTGAAGAGTGGTAGCGTGACTTTTCTTGTATCTCTTAAATTAAAGGTTTTGTTGCGAGCAAACGCACAAGACGTGAAATACTCATAATACAAGGTATATAATTCGCGAGAGTAAATGGCATTGTTTGAAACATGAACCACACATTCACATATGTAGTAATGTTTTTTTTTTTTTTGTCAGGCGTGGTGAAAGTGAAGGGAGGTGAATAAAAGAAACAATAAACGTCGTAATTTCTGTGATCGTGCATGAGCTGCTGCTTCGTGGTAAACGAAGCAAGCGATAAAACAGGTAAACTCACTTTTAGACAATGGTATTGCTGCTACTAAGTATATCGTCCGCTTACAACTTCCACTTTCATTTCAAGGGGAGCGTGAAATACCGTACAATACGTCCTGGACATTAACTAACAACACTTAACAACTTAATAATCTTATTAGGCTACAAAGGAAAACTCGGATCTCTTTCTGAGGTTGCCCAACTAAACAGGAAGAGTAATCACACTAAAAGCGAAAGTTTATTTTTTTGCCTTAGACTTTCATAAATGTATTTAATATTTATTTGTCCACCTCACCTATTTTTTTTTTTTGCCGTTCGGGTTATACGCTCACGTACTAATTATGCTAATTGTTTTAGGGATTAGGAAGGTTACATTTGGATTAAATGTATCTTAATTCGCGTGTAGGGAGAGTGGAAAACAATATTTTTGAAAAAAAAAACTACCCTCTGTGCATTCGACCGAGATTAGAACCTTGATAGCCCCGTCATTGTCAATCTAATCTACTGCAATAGTGATGCCTCTGACCATCCGACCACCGAAGTGGGTATAGGTTATTATTATTATTATTATTATTATTAGCACCGCGTCTTACTACCCGTTCGGGTTATATGCACTTACGCTAATGTATAATGGTGATTGTGAGATGAAATGGAGGACCTACAGTTTAACGTGGAATCCGAACCACGGTGGAGGCCTGGCATTCCCCACATTCACAAGATGTCTTGTCAGAGGTGAAGGAAGGGTTTGGTAATCAGATAAATCTGTGCCGGGACTGAGGATTGAACCCCAGCCGCCAGCATAGAAGTCTGACACCTTACCCCTAGACCACCAGGTCACCTACTATAGGTTAATAATAATAAATAATACCTCTATGATCCACGTCCACCCTTCCGAGCTACCCTAAACATTTTACTGATGGGTAGGAATGAGAAAGATATCATTTGGAGGTAATGTACTCAAAGTTACATGGCGGAAGAATGGGCAAACATTTAAGAAAAAACTCAATACACTTAATTTGGAAACGATCTTTGAACTCCCTATCAAGGCCGTAGCCAGCCAATAATTTAAGGGGAGGGGGGGGGGGCACATCCCCCAAATGTTGGAAGCTAGAAAAATCCTAAATGATAAACAGTTCTAGAAGCTTTCGGAAGTTTTTTTTAAGGTAAAATAACCCCCAAAAATGCCGAAGGCTTGGATTTTTTTTAAATATTTAACACCTCTTGAAGTCTGAAGTGCTTTTTATGGTAACACATCCTCCTAATTTGTACTTTTATATCTTATTATTGATATTGTTGAACCATAAATAAAGCCATATATATTTTGTTCGTAAAATTTCGCGGGGTGTTTGAACCCCCAAACCCCTCTCCTGGCTACAGCCTTGCTCCCTATTGCCAGAAAATCTTATATATGTGAAAGTTATGCCTTAGTATATGTAGCCACTAACGTGGCTAATACTGTAGATTAATTTAATCCTCACAAATTTAGTCAACTCTACCTTTTAACAATGGACTCAAACACAGAAGCCATTTAATTGAAAATAGTGAATTTTATAAACACCAAGGTCTCGTTAAAATGTTATTTTACCTCTCATACATTACACGCTCTTTTAAGATTTTCAAGGCTATTTTCAGTGGCGTTTTGTCAAGGCGAGCAGGACTTACCTTTTCATTGTTTCTTTTAATTTAAGGTATTTAACAGGCTATTTCTGAATTAGTCAATTATATAATCATACGGACAATAATTTAATTCAACTCTAAAACACACACACAATAAACAGCCCCCCTCCCCTCTCCGCATGATAATTCAACAGTGTAAAAAGGTAAAACCCCTAAAATTATTTTGGCCATGACAATAATCGAGCCTAGAATTATTTTGAGTTCAGTAAGCAGATGCCTTACTGATTGAGCTCAGAGCTTATTTTATTTGTTCGTTTGGGTCAAATGGATCTGAACTAATAAAGCAGATATGTTAAAAATTAGAAAGGTTAAATTTAGAGGAAGTGACGGGAGGGTGGAAAATTATTTATGAAAAATTAATCTTAGTCAACCAAACCGGGATTCAGACCCTTTTTCCCCCGTCGTCGCTAGTCCAGCCAATTACGGTGGACATCAGCCCCAAATTACTATTATTCAATGCTACTCGATGTTTGTTTGACATAATGGATATTATTATTATTATTATTAGCACCGCGTCTTACTACCCGTTCGGGTTATACGCACTTACGCTAATGTGTAATGGTAGGGTGATTGTGAGATGAAATGAAGGACCTACAGTTTAACGTGGAATCCGAACCACGGTGGAGACCTGGCATTCCTCACATTCACAAGATGTCTTGTCAGAGGTGAAGGAAGGGTTTGGTAATCAGATAAATCTTTGCCGGGACCTGGGATTGAACCCCGGCCACCAGCTTAGAAGTCTGACACCTTACCATAATGGATAAAATTACGAAGTTTTTTTATTATTTAGCACCGCGTCTTACTACCCGTTCGGGTTATACGCTTTAAGTACTAACATGGTACTAATTACACTAATGAATTGGGAATTGGTAAGGTTGAATTAAATGAAGTGAACCTGCATTTGCATGGAGGGAGAGTGGAAATCCATTTAGGAAAAACTACCCCCAGTTAACCCGACCGAGATTTGAACCTCGATCTCCCCGGCCTCAGCAGTCGAGCTCAACACGACTAGCGCGTTAGCCAACTACGCCACCGAGGCGGGTGTTACGAAGTTCTGCACCTCAATTGGATGAAAAAATTAATTCTCTCTAAGCACTGCGTCTTACTACCCGTTCGGATTATAGGCTTATGTTTTAGCTATACTAGGGGTTTAGGGATCAGGAAGGTTTAATTGAGAGTAAGTGCACCCACATTTGCGTGAAGGGAGAGTGAAAAACCATTTAAGGGAAAAAACTATCCTCAGTGCACCCGATCAAGATTCGAACCTCAATCTCCTTGTTATAGATAGTTTGGCCAGTGAAAGAGTAGCACCTTAGACCATGTGGCCACCGAAGCAGATTGTAATTAATTCCACATCAATCCACACCTATATATTTAAACTGCGTACTCTCTTAAGTTAATAGATCAGTTGAGCAGAAGTGTGCTAATCTCGTGTTAGACTAGACTGCCGAAAATGGGGAGATCAGGGTTCAATCCTGGTCAGGTACATTGATAATGTTTTTTTCTAATTTTTTAGGGGAGATCAGGGTTCAATCCTGGTCAGGTACATTGATAATGTTTTTTTCTATTTTTTTTTCCAATCTCCTTCCCCGCAAATATGGATCTACTTCTTCTCAACTTCTCAATTAAACCTTCCTAATCCCTAAATCATTAGTGTAATTATTACATTTGCGTATAATACGGGCGGGTAGTAGGACAAGGTGCTAAAACAAAGTTCACCAGAAAAACAATATTTTTATGCTAAACAAAACTATATTCTTCTACCTCCAGACTCATCTTATCAACAGCTACCCAATGATAGTTACAGACGATTATTCACATTACAACCCAGATCCTACACCAAATTATTCTGCTCTGATATACATAATTATTTTATTGTGATACCTCGCTTTTGAAAATATTGTCAAATATTTACTTCTCTTTTAAAGTTTTTCCAAGTAATAAAGCTATAACTATTTAGTTTCAATTTTTTTAACTAGATAGTAATAGAAAATAGTGTTTGGCTTTTTATCTTTGGCTAAAGGAATGGCGTAGGCCGGAGCTTTTATTGACCCACTGCCCTTATTTTGAGGCGAGTAACTAATTGATGTAAAAATACATATATTGGACTGCTACTATTAGATTAATGATATGTGTGTAATTTATTAATTTGATCAACTTTATCCTGCTTTCTATCAGTAATAATATTAGCATAACCATATTTCGTTTTAATATAGCTCCTATAATTACATGAAAAGATGGCTGACGAGGAGACTATGAAAAATATAAGAAATACTTTTACCTGATTGACTATAAAAAAAATCGTTGATTTCCTAATTGTAAAGTCAAACCTTTACAATTTCCAAGAGAGCTCTATGATCAAACTTAAGATTTTTGTGAATCGTGTAACAATTCTCTACCATTTGTAAAGTCACAAAACTAATATTTCAACATAAAGGTTTGTCAAAGATAAAACATTATGTCTACAAATTTAAACTTTTTTAATAGTAGGCTTTATAAAAACCTGTCGTTAGTAAACAATCCCAACAAACAATTGTGTGTAAATAGAGTACATCACTGATCACGAATGATTATTTCTCTAACTGGATTATTGAAGATACCATTATTTCGAAGGTTAGCCGTAAAAGTTGACTGACACAAACTGGATCAACCTTGTATTTGTTGCCGGTTTGTGTGGTTTTGGCAATGTTTATCCAATCTTTGTTTGGATGTTTTATTACATAATGGAATAATGTATATATATATAAACTTCCATTATGTAATAAAACATCCAAACAAAGGTTGGATAAACATTGTCAAAAACCATACAAACCAGCAACAAATAATTAGTTTGAATTGAGTACTATTTTAATCTTCAGGTTGTATATGTATATATATAAATATATATACAACCTGAAGATTAAAATAGTACTCAATTCAAACTAACTAATTATTAAGACATATATTTGTAAAAACATTGCTTTGAGGTAATAATAATATTTCTCATCTGGGCTACATCAATCATAGCCAAGTAGTGGAAAGATTATCCAGTACTGATGTACCGTTGCCCAGGAGACTCCCCAATGTACTAATCGTACATCCTTTCCGTGGAGGATCTTTCCATGTCCCGATGATGAGACGATGGTGATAGTGAGTATGAGGGTGTGGAACCAGTGGAAACAGTCAAACCTAACTTAAGCCTAACCAACCAAAACTTGGTGACCGATGGTATTATACCTCTTTAGGTGGAAAATACTCAAGGTATCAGGTGGGAGTCAAATCCGGCACCTCTAGCCTTGAATTCAGGTGCACTGATCACCACACCACGAAGATGGTTTACTTTAGGGTGAAAATATGAATATATTTATTTTATCACCGCGTATTACTTCCTATTCAGGCTATACACATATGTACAAGTTGCATCGCTATGCTGAGGTTGATTAAGGTTGAATTGAGAAGAAGTGTACCCCCATTTGTGTTTAGCAAGAGCCCCAATCTCCCCGTCATCAGCAGTCTCATATAAAGCGAAAGTGACGTGCTAGACCAAACGATGACCAAAGTGGATATGAAGATAAATGGATAGTAATAAAATAAATCCTTCAGTTACAAGAATATATCTATAAACCTATAATCATGGAATATTAGTACAACTTAACCAAAAGTTTGTTAAGCAAAATTTAAATGTTGTATGTTTTAGGGTACATCAGAGCTATAAAACTACCTAGGGCCTACATAAAGAACAAAGTTCTTAGCGATTTGGTTAGTGATTTTTTCCTCATCCATTACTGTTTCCAGCGAGGGGCTTGGATCAGTTTTTTTTTATTCAAGCCATATATTTTCCACTACCGGCTGGTTAGGCCTATCGTAGCTTCATATGCCTTATATTATAGCTCAAGATTAGAAAAGGCACAACATCCAGTCCCCGACCGTTAATTCATCAATGTGAAAGAGTAAGCCCACATTTCCCCAAATAAATATTTAGGCCATGTTGGGAATCGAAGCCTGAACCCTTAGCTCAGTAGATATACATGGTACTAGCTGAGCTAAGAAGTTGGATTTGTTAATAATATTATTAATTTTAATTATATCTGAAAATACCTAATTACATATTTGCGACCATCAGACACGTTGAAGTAGAATAGACGTATAGATTGAAACTGATAGTTGGATGGTGACCTGGTGGTTTAGGGGTAAGATGTCGAACTTCTGTTCTGAGGGTCCATGGTTCAATCCTCGGCCCCGACACATATTTATCTGATTGCCAAACCCTTCCTTCATCTCTGACAAGACGTGTATTAATCTCATCTTGTGAATGTGTGGAATGCCAGGCTTCCACCGTGGTTCGGATCCCACGTTAAACTGTAGGTCCTCCATTTCATCTCACAAATCACCCTACCATTACACATTAGTGTGAGGGTGTATAACCCGAACGGGTAGTAAGACACAATAATAATAATAGCTAGATCCAGTTTACACATCGAAACTCTGAAGCTTGAGATAGTCCAATCGGGAGGCTCGGTTATTTACTTTATTAACAAGTTGAGAAAATTCGTGAATCTAATTTGAGGAATACTACTGTGTAGATCAGTGGCAGGTCGTGGGTCGTTCCTAGGAAAGGCCAAGATTGACGCCACTGTTCTGGTAAAATATTCCCTCCCCCCCTCTGCCCATTTGACCAGCAACAATCGCAATTATGTTGCGGGTTAATACTTGGGCATTGACCTTAAGGTGGGAACGCAAGAAAAGTTAAAAGTATTTTTACTGTGTTTATATCAAAACAGGGTTTTAGTAAAAATAGATTAACTGTGGAATTCAAAATTATTTTAATTTATTCGACCTTAATAGAGATATATTAAATTCCATAAAAAATAAACACTTGTATAGTGTTTCAAATTGATTTATCTGAAGGGAAAGCAAATTAATCATGACGATCTACAAACTTAATTACTCTTAAGTTTACATGTATTGAACTACTTATTTAAGTATTTTAATTCACTATATTTTATATTTAATTAATTGGTATTATACAAATGTACGGTGACGTAACCAACCAACTCCATCACCACGCTCTGGGCAACATTTGAATTTAAAAAAGTTAATACACATTGTGTTAATTCGTCTCCGTTACTTAGAGACAGCAGCTAAGTCAGAAACACTAAAACAGTTGATGCAGGCGATGACCAACGCCACCATTGCCTTCGGAAGTGAACTTGCCTACTTGCCGTGGGAGCACGCCATGGTGCAATGTGTCACAGGCAGCTTGCAGACCAAAGCGGGGAAGGATGGAGCATTTTGAACAGTACATGTGAAGGTGATTGATTTCATAAATGGATTCAACTTGTAAATCAAGATCAAAATAATTATATTTTTGTACATTTGCTAAACGTATGTAATACTATGGATTAATAGCGCCTCACTTTGGGCGTCAATCGTAACACTATGGAATCAATCGTAACACTATGGAATCAATCGCCCCACTTTGGGCGTCGATTGAAACACAACGGATTAATTCCCTGATATAATAACGCTGTGATGATGTACAGGTTGTCTATAGCTCCGTGGTCGAGCACCTATCATCACTTTACGGAAAAGATACCGTTTAACCAGCTGTCTATAGCTCCGTGTTCGAGCACTAATTAAATCGGTATATTAATAAAATTGAAGAAAGAGAATTGTTGATGGCAGTTTATTCACACACGGTTTATTTAAATGACACCTGTTAATTACTTATACATATTTCAATTAAATGTTTTATATCACTGCACACTTGTGATATTGATGTGATTTATATTATACTGTGTTAGACTGACTTGTGCGTGAGCGTGATCTCGCTGTAGATGTTTGGATCCCGGAAATGCCTTTAACATACGCACAATGGTTTATCCTTGCATTTTTCTCCCCTGGTCAACAATGTAAAAACTAACCAATAGAAAGAATCCTGGCGACAGGTTTTGCGAAGGCTAGCTTCTTATTGGTATAGAGAAATGGCGTCTTTTGCCAAATACTATGAAGTTGTTCCTTTTAACAAGAAACAACGCAGTTGTTCTTTTAACTGGAAAGATGGCATAAAAAATAAATTTTAGTGGTGAAATCCTTTTCACATTGTTTCTGAGAAGCGCGTGCTTATTCATGGATGAATCTTAAAAGGATACTCTACATATATTACTTTAAATAAAAATTAACTTCATCCATGACTTGTTACATAATTTAGATTAATCCAAACCAATATCATTACACGTATTAGGAAGAAGGTATAGCAGAGGTGATTATAAAACATATAAAAGGGAATGAACACAATGTAAAGGAGAACACAGATTACGTTTTACACAGCTTCCACTGGGCAAAAATTTAATGGCTACCTCTAGAAGAAAATCGATCGTTACCACCCAATCCCCCACTCAGGTTTCATTATATCAGAGCTCATCAGGAGTGACTGTGAAAAACGCAACGCAACTTCTTAAATGCATAGCCTACATTTAATGTTGTCATTATATGTAAGTATCTACGTCATTTATGTGGCTGTAGAACCATTAGGGTGCCACGTTGTGTATATTAAGCTTTTAATTTGATCATATGGTTTCGCGTAGGAATACATAATTTGGTCTGGTAACTTTTCAAAGCTTTCAGCTGTCAGTCAGCACCAAAGAAGCCATGGGGCTACTGTACCAAAAATTCCACCGAGAACATTTTGCTAGAAGATAATACAATGTTTCAATAAAATATTTTACTGAGCTTTATGTTAACCTGTAATTAAATTATATAACTTTCAAATATAATAAAAACTACGGCAACGTACACTTCCTAAGAATGTCAGTTCTTTTATTCGGCAATAAATGGTGGGAAATTAATCTTTAATTATGTAATATTTTTAATTATAAGATTAGTTCATAAACTGTCACTACCTTAAAACTTGTGTCAAAATATTGTATTACAGTGGGATTATCATATTTTCAATACCGTAAATTATTATTTTATAGCTGATAATTTTTAGCAAGCTATTTTCCCGGTCGTTATTTCATCACCGGGTAATGTTTTGAATAGTGAATTTCTATAAACATTTACATTGGCGTTAAGAAGATGTGCAAAAAAAAAAGAATTAGTACTTTTGAGAATTAATTTGCATATATTTTAAGTAAAATGCTATTACTAAAAGAGTAATTTAAATATTTATTTTTTAAATTCTAATTGATACGTGATAACTTTCTAAACATTAGCTTTGTGACCTGAAATCAAATTCAATTAAGTGAAAAATGACAAGTAAAATAATTTGTTAATTTGTTGTTTTTATTCCAATAAAATATTGCTTACCCTACACAGAAATGAAATGAATTAGCTCCGAAAGGTCATATTGTATTTTTAATTTTTCTATCTTAGCAAGGGTATAACGTTATTGCTCAAACCTTTTAAAATAAATTTAGTAATTGAGATATATATATATATATATATATATATATATATATTATCGATGCTTAGTTAGTAATTATTTTATTTTAATAGACTCTTACCAAAATATATATTTACGTTATTTTATTTAAATTAAGTGGCTGCCCTCTCGTTATTAGGTCAGTCATAAACCATTACACTTTAAAGTAAAATCAAATTAGGAAGCCTACTATTAATATTAGCCATTGTACAGTATACATTAATTGAATCAAATCTAGGAAATAAATAAAGATTACATCACTTGACAGCTTGTGACCATTTATTACATCTAAAAAAAAGTTCATTTTACTTTGGATAATCCTGTGCATTTGAAATGTAAGTTATTTTCATGTTTTTTGAGCACATACATAAAATTAACATAAATTACAGTATTTATGGTCATAAAGCCCTACTATATACAGCTCACAGGTTGAGAAACTGTTGTAAAAATAACTACTGTTATTTTTATATTGTTCAAAATGGTTGCGTTACTTAATGACAAAGCTAAGTGTCTCGAAATGCTATCAAGCAGCTTTCTCTCTCTCTTTTTTTTTTAACATTACAAGCTTCAATCTCAACAGAGGATTGTTAAAAATTCATTACTAGGGAAAGAGAAGGAAATCTTCTTTCTTAGTACAAACACTTTTTAAATTCCACATATTATTGCAACCCTCTCAAGTTGTCGTTTTTAAAGGTGTTAGTAATTATACGGGAAGTGAACCTAGATTGAAATCTTTCCTTCACTCCCTTACTACCAACCAAACAAACATTTATTTCCTTCTCTCACACCAGACAATAACCCCAAAGTACAACACGCCATAAAAATTTCCTTTTTTTTATTACTAAGACTACAATATATTTTACAACGCGGTAAATAAAGAAACGCGTTCATATGCGTGGGAAAATTGTACAGTCATCCAAAATAGTCAATAACAAGTTGTTGTTTGTATAACATACTTTATTTTACACATTTTAGGTTTGATTCTTAAAAAAAATCATAATTTGACCTTAATTTAGTCACAATTCACTTGTAAAAATATATTTTTCTTTATAAACTTTGTGACGGATTTTATACAACCATAATATGAGTATATCATACTGAAGCATATGCACTACTCCTTAGAAAAATAAATAATAAATAATGTATAGTCTTAAAATATTTAGCACCACGTCTTACTAACCGATCGGGTTGCACGATTAATCTTAAAATACATTTTCTCGAAATCTAATCCACTGAAATATTTGGATTAATTTAGAACCTATATATATCCTTGTTCCTGAATTTGAAAATCCATCAGTTGTTTTATTTAACTCCAAAATATAAGCTCTATTTTTAAATGTTCATAAACATTTATCTAAATTTAGATTTTAGCTTAAGCAACTGTCTATTGATTACATTTAAAAAAAACTGTTATTTTGTCTAACTGTATATTTTACCATCACAAACGTCGTGATGAAAATATTAATATTAAAGCTGTGTGACAAAAAAAAACTTACACCTAGATATTTTTCCGCCTCGCGATTTTGCACTTCCTGTAAAACTTCTCCCACGTGTCAGAAAAAGGTAATTTAATAAACTTTTTCACGCTAATACCTACGGGGATTACTGAGTTATATTACGAGAGAAAAAAGGCACAGAAAGTTTTGTTTTGAAGATATTATGTCTCAGTTTTCACCAAATTTCTACAAATTACTCACAAATTATATATTATAAGAGTTATAAAATTACTTTAATTCTTATGCAAGAGAATACATTTTATAACATTAACGAGATAGTTATCAATAATCGCCAATAACACTCTAAACCATTTCAGTGGTCACATGATTTAAGGCGCTACTTGCACCAGTAATCGTGAATGCTGGTGACGGGTAGATCAAGGGTCGAATCTTGGTCAGGTGTGCTGAGGGTGGGTTTTCTAAAATGGTTTTCCAGTCTCCCTCCACGCTAATGCGGATAAACCTCCTTCAAATATTACCTTCCTAATACCCAAATCCATAAGAATAACTAGTATGTGAGCGTATAACCCAAACGGATTGTTTTTTCTTAAAATAATTGGTGCACCTGTAAAATAAGTTTGTTTTTTAGTAGCTACTCGTTACAGTTAATGATTACAAATAACATTGATTTCGTAATAATTTAAATGTGCACGTCACTTTTTTCACCACCATAAAAATGTAAATATGTAAAATACTGTAAAACTTTAAGATATCACTTGTTAAATTTTAAAGAGCTTTCCCGATATTAAATTTTAAAAACAACAAAATTATTGTTGAATTAATAAATAAAAAGCTAGAGAACATTCCAATAATTTAAAGGCTAGATTATATTTTATTGTTGTTTATATAAAAGCATTAATAAAGTGGCGTCTTATAATGTGTTGGAAAATAAAAAAAATATTAATACCATCATTATCTTCACTTTTTAAGTTGTTATATTAGGGATTGAGATCTAAGGCCGGTATTTTTGTATTTTTCATAGAAAAAAAAATTCCAATTAAATGAATCAAATATTCCCCCAGTATAAATATAAAGTTTAATTTTCTTCACATAATAATGTCAACAGTTCTTTAATATCTGCCCAAATTGTCTTAGGATTTGATGATAACTTTTTATGTTCATTTAAAAGTTTCTCATCAAATGTTTATATGTGTATGACAAACATTCAAGAAGTTTTGAGATTATCATGTGTAGAAAATTAAACCCTATGTTTGGACACTGGAGCAATATTAATTAATTTATTATTATTTATTTTGGCAGAAAAAATGTGTATATGAAAACTGCAAAACACATTTACCTTTACTCAAATAACCTTTCGTACCACCTTAAAATGCACTCCTTCATCATTTGTGCCCATCTGACCAATCATAGACATCCATACAGTCCACTTTTCACAGGAAAGGCATTTTAGAACATACAAACATATTTTTTTCCATCAATATAAATGTCATTTTAATGTATTATATAAGTATTTGCTTATGTATCATATTAACAATATATATCAAAAAGGCCAGCTGCCGATAACTTGATTTGAATTATGAACATATGAATGTATCCCTAATAACTTCTCTAATTAGAATTTAAGGCTCTCACTGTGAAAATTTAATAATAAAATATTCACATTATATGAAAGTCATTTTGTATTATTCTTTTATTAAAAGTTTTTTTACGATATAATCCAGGGTATAAGTGATAAATATCAGAGTTCAGAGCATTTGTTTAAGGAGGAGATATAAAAAAACTGTTTATCCTGATTCTAGAAAATCAACCCTAAAAAACACAATTGGGTTTAAAACCTTGACCCCCATGCTGGTATTGACCAAGAGCCATACAAATTAAAAAAAATATTAGATCACTTGGCCTCCTTTAAAAATAAATTACCATTATTTATCTTTATACAACTACGAAATGGAGCTATGGGAAATGTATCACCAAATCTACTTCCTATTTACTGCTTTAAATCAGCCAACACAAAATTTAAGATATTATTACCTTTTTTTCGAACATCTAAATTAATTATATTTTAATTACATTATTGAGATAGGGATGAGAAAGTTATAGCTTAAAAGAAATATACCCGCAAATGCGTTAAGAGATAGTAAGAAACCATTTTAGGTGGTAAAAACACTACCAATGTACCCAACAGGGGCTGTAATCCCAGCCTCCTTTTCATCAGAAAAACAAATTAAATGAGCTTAAGGTTGTTGGGTATGTATGGAACGTGAGTTAAGAGCAATACTTTTGCAATGTTAGTGCAAAATAAGTAAAATATTGCTCAAGTAGAAACATAAAGCTTAATTTTCTTCCCATGGTGATGTCAACAGTTGATGAATATCTGTAATGAGCCTAGCGGCATACGATGGGAAACTTTTTAAATTAAGAGAAAAAGTTTTAATCAAATTCAAGGACACCGTTGACAGATATTCAATAACTGTTGATTTCATAATTAGAAGAAAAATAAGCTCTATGTTTCTACTGGAGCGATATTTGATTTATTTTGACAAAAAAAGATTTGCTATGAAAATCGAAAAAACACTGCCCTTAACTCACGTTCCCTCATACCCCCACCTTAACGTTTGTTATTTGTGTCCACCGATGCGGGTCATATCAATTAACAGTATTTGTTTATTTCCGTTAAAGGGTAGTATGTTTTTAAATAGGTTCAACCATAAAACCACGAGTAAGTTTGTATAAAATAAGAAAACAACTCAACTCTAATCGGTCGTACTTGGTCAACCCCTTATAAAATATTTGTATAGTTAAGACTGTAGGATAGCGTCTACAAGATATAATATAATTCTAATCAAAATATATTTCGAGATCATTTTGTTTTAAATTATTTGTATTTACATGGCTGTCTTACTAACTCACTAATGAAAATAATATGAAGTACCAAACTATTAAATAGTGACTAACACAATAATTTTTGATCTGTCGGTGGGTATTGTAAGTTTTCTTAATTTGGACGTACGCAATGCTATATAATCCATTATTTTTATTTCTTTATTGAAAAAGAAATTGCTCTGCTGCCCCCACAGACTAGCATTATGTCATCTATATTGGTCCAATTACTTTGTCGAAAGGAGCCGTATAAAACGACTCTGGATCTATCCAGCTACACGGTCAAAGACTTCAAATAAAACTCTATAATTTCAAGTAAAATACGCGCTTGATCCAACCAGGATTTGTTGATTTGAGAAGAGCACAGCCTCTCTTCAAGAACTGTTATTATCTCAAAAGATCTTTTCATTGCCAGAGAGACGGGACAGCGAGGACTTTCGAGGACTGCTATTAGGAGACCATAATAATGAACAAGAGTTCATCATCAGCCAGAAAGATTGTATTTTATATCCAAGAGAAGGGAGACGTGACATCGTGCGAGCTGAGTGCTACAATGCTCTAAGTACGTTGATGTTTGTTTGTGTGCACAGTGTCTGCGGCAACAATAAGGAGGGTATAATTCATTAGAAATGGGCCCGAATTTTCGGTTAGAAAACAGCAAGAGAGAAGAAAAAACTTGGTATATCCAGCCAGGATTTCAACCCAAACCTCCTTATAATAGACAGATGATACCAGACGAGGTTGACACCTTAGCCCAAATGCACATATATACGGTTATAAAGAATCGATTAACTTAGATTTCAAAAAGAGCAAGTCCAAAAGCATACATTTTTATTCCAATTTTTATTCCAATTTTATTCCAATTTTAGACCAATTTTAGACCAAATTGTACACACTAACGTTTTATGTTAGAATTTTTTTTTAGCACTGTGTCTTACTTCCTGTTCAAGTACTAGTCACGCTAAAGAGTTTGGGATGAGGAAGGTTGAATTTAGAGAAAGTTTACCAGCACTTGCGTTGAGAGATAGTGAAAAACCATTAAGGAAGAACCACCCTCATTTCACCCACCTGGGTTTCGTACCCCAATCTCCCTGTCATTGGCATTGTCTAGTCTATTGCCTGAGTGACACCTTAAAACATGCGGCCACTGAAGCAGGTCATTGGACTATTAAACACCATAAATATTAATGGCATGATTTAAGGGTTTGCTTAGAGCAAGTGCACCAGCATTAGAGTGTAGTGAGGATGGCAAAACCACAATGACCAATCACAAATTAAAAACTATCCCCCGATATATACACTTCAAGGATTTGAATCTCAACCTCCCCATAATTCCCTAGGTGAAATGTAAGCTTATCTCCTTCAAACACAGATATACAGATACATTAAAGTTGGTAAGTTGAAACTTTCTAAAAGTTAATTTAGATAAATAATCTACTTTTTTTCTTTTCTTTAGCATCCGTTTTACTGCCCGTTCGGTCTATAAGGTAAAACCTACTTTCAATTAAGATGTTTTTCATAACTTAATGTGTATTTTTACTTTCTAATATTACAATAAATCTTAACGTTTTATGTACCGTACAATCCGAGCTAAAAAAAAAGTAGGGCTTACAAATATGTCTTATGATTAAATGCATGTCTATACTTGAGGTTATAGCTGAAACCATTTGATGAATTTTATTCAAATTTTGTATTGATTTGTTATATAATCCTATCTTAATTTTAATTAGTGATTTTGATTCTAGCCCTCAAATTAAGGGTTCTTAGTTTAATAAGAATTGATTTTTGAAAATTCTATATTTTTAAAATGAATTTAACACTTTCTTTCAAAACTTATATCTGAAGAGTTATTAAAATTATTAGCAAAATAATATGATTTTATTTCTGAGAGAGAACCATTTAAGACTGTTTTACTGATAAACTATATGTGTTTTCATTGTGTCCATTACTAAAACACTACTATAAAATGTATGTACGATTGTGTTGGATCATTTAGTTACTCTGTGGTAGCAAATATTTTTGCTCAACTGACTCAATTTAACTTGAGAGGGCCACCTAGGTAGGTGAGAAATTGACATGCAAACGTTCGGCTCTAACACAATATTTAATTCTAAGACACGTTATTTCAAACTATGGTTCATGCCAAAATTAAGTCAAAAGATTTCACAGAGCTGTCTATCTTTGACAATAATGTATTTTGAGTTTTAAAAGAAAAAAAAGTGTGATAATGTGAAAATCTCATTTTAAACGACTTTTTAAACATATTCGTGTGTGTACTTATGTGAATGCATGTGTGCTCTACCCTAACCCTACTCGTCTTTTACAACTTATAAACTAATTGAAGTATTCTAACTAAATCTGGTAGATAAAGCTTTCCTATTCTATGAATTTAAATTAAAAAAAAAATTCATGACTTAACATTACGTCAAGCTAAGCCAACATTTTGAAAAGTAAAGAAACTTAAAAAGGATTTCAACCAAACTTGGTTAACCCTTTGTCCTTTAGCTTTATATTAAGTATGATAGTTTATTTTCTGCATTCCTTTACATAATGCTCGTTCCTGATTTGACAATATTTTTTTTAAATTATTATTTATCAAATTTAGTGGTAACATTGATAGCTAAGGTAATCTAAATTTTACAAAAAATTTTTTTTATTTGAATCAAGAAATCGTTTTCCTAATTTAAATTATTGCTTGGATACAACCGTGAAAATATCATAATCATTGTCAGGATATAACTGAGCTTACTGTGTTTAGTATATATAAATCCATATTTTATTAGTTTAGTTCATAAGATCTTATGTTATTGCTAAACATGGTAAGTCAATAAAATGTTATCAAAATCGATTACAATTAATTCATCTACTAAATTTTTGGCCACCCTCTACTTTGCTTTGCTAATTTTCACTCCAAACTCGATATTTTATTTTGTGATAGCATTACTAATAAACATGTATTTTAATTAATTTAGGCCTATGTAAAATATATATTTTAATGTTTTACAACACATACATTAAATATCATTCTAATATGTCGAGCCAACAATACTGATGGAGGTTAAGGCATTAAAACATTTAAGTTTAGGTATTAAATTTAAAGGTTAATGTTTCAATCGTGGCTAGATACACTGAGGTAGATTTTCAAAATTGTAATTTAACCTTGTTGTATTTCCAACCCATTTTCATTCTAACATGGATGCATTTCTTCTAACATACCCTCCTTGTCTCCACCTTTCCTCAGAGTGTTATTAATAAATATAGTACTAAACATATCAAGTGCAAAAATAGTGATATTTATAAACTACAGAGATACATTCCTCATTTAAATTACCAAAATACCACGACAAATTATTAAGGCTTTCAGTTATACTCAAATTTTTATTAGATTATAAAATTTAAACAGATAGCAAGAGTAGGCCCTGTACAAAAAATGTTGACAACATCATTATGAAAATAAAATCTTCCTTTAAACACAATATTTTATTAAATTTGAGGTTTTAGTAAGCAATTGCTAATGTTACCCAAAACTAGTTGTCTATTTATGGAGCGGTCAATATTTTTTTAGGTGAATTACACTTTATTTTTCCCTAAATAAAAGGAGATTAATAAAAAACTAAATTTATTTGAAATAGGTTTTCACTATTTAGAGTGTACTTTCAATAGTAGGGTATATTAGTATAATTTTGATTAAATATTATATAACATTTTTATGTAGACGATAAAAGAGGGATTGTAAACCGCAGCTCTCCCCAGTTTTTTTTAGATATATTGAACAATTAAAAAAATTATGTTTCTTGGATTTAAAATTCTTAGTTTATAAACAGACATTTATTGGGCCTTTCCTTGAAAATTTTTATTTCCCCATAAACAATAATTGGCATGTGTATCAAAGTGTTAAGAATAAATAAGTAAATCATAATCAAATATTTAAAAACTGTTAACACAAATATGCATATATGATGAAACTTTCCCAGAAAATTTAATTCTAAGACTATAATTTGTTTTTCAGATATTAAAGTATATTTAAAGAGAAACTCGTGATAAACACAGCATTAACTAATGGGTTTAATTCAATAAATACCACATTAATTATTTGCTTTTAGGGCAGCATTCTAATAATTTATTAAAAAGTTATTTTTAGTTTTAACTGTCAAATATTTTTTATTATTTTCTTCCTCGCCATAGAAACTTCATTTCGTCATCCTGCAGTGGAGCTATGCTTACCAAAAGGCCACGACCTGCTGGTGAGTATAGTTCCAGAATATTTGGAGAAAGGGGGTCATGTTATCAGCACAACGGACCTTCTAGACATTAATATCCGATTCCATTAAAATAGCTCTTTATTTGTTCTCACGTGGCTGAGTTGACCTTTTTCCTGACCCACTGCTTCACAGAAATAACATATATATGAAATACCTTCATGTACTATGGATGAGATGAGGATGGTTTAATTTAGAGGGACTTAAATATTCTCGAATCTGCTAGGTGGTGGAGTGGGAAACAATTTAAGGGGAAAAAAACTCATTACAATCGGACGGGATTCAAGCCCCGTAACCCACATCACCGCTATATAATAAAAAATGAACTTGACATTTAGGGCAGTATTTTAGGCCTGCTCTAGTATAGGGAGTCAACCAATCTCCCAGGTAGAACAGGACATTGGCTGAACGGTGATCGCTTAAACTCAACTAAACATGAGGACAGTCCTCATACCTTGTGCCCATCTGCGCGAATATTATTATTACTATTGAACTACAAAAAATTCAGGTCGTACGCACGGGGGTGGGATTGGAGGGGGGTGTAGGAGGATTTCGAGGGTTAAAAACCCTCTAGTTGAGAAATAAATTAACACTAGATAAAGATTAGATTTCTGTGCTGGTGGCTGGGGTTCAATCCTCGGTCTCGGCAAAGATTTATCTGATTACCAAACCCTTCCTTCACCTCTGACAAGACATCTTGTGAATGTGGGGAATACCAGGCCTCCACCATGGTTCGGATCCCACGTTAAACTGTGGGTCCTCCATTTCATCTCACAATCACCCTACCATTGAACATTAGCGTAGGTGCGTATAACCTGAACGGGTAGTAACACGCGGTGCTAATAATAATAATAATAATAATAATAGATAAAACAATATCAAAATAATGAGACGAGTAAAAACTACGGTTCCAGTAGTAAATCCCAGCGAGAAGCGATATTTATAATACTAATAATCAATAATTTCTTCCCTGAAGTTTAATGTAGGCCTATATTGGCCTATATCGATGAGTCATGAATGGTTAAGTGCTGAGAATTTTTTTTTGTGCTTACATTTTTTATCATCCTCATAAATACGAATATTTAAAATGTTTTTTATTAATTGAGGAAACATCTCAATAATATTTTATGTGTCACTATAACTTTATCACATATTAGGTTACTGTATTGTTAACCAGTTAATTATACCTAATCATAAAAAAATATTATTGACACCACTCTTACAAAAATCCTTCGTGTAGCCCTGCCTAAAATAGATTTATTTTCATACAAAGTAGTAAATCTATGATTAAATTATCATTTTTTAAAAATAAAAACCAGTTTGATAGCAGACATGTTTTAATCCTAAACCTCTTGTATTGATATGACGTCAACCTTAGTGCGATATTGCTCTGAGCGGCCGGCTATCTCATGCCGCCATTGTAAAGAAGACGCTGAGGTCCATATGACGAGACCGATAATTACCTGGCATGTATTGCCCCTCCCCTCTGAACGGCCAAAAGGAACAAGTCAAATATCGGCCCCGCGGGAGCAAACCTATGAGTTCAACAAAAGTCACCATTACTTGCCCCCCCCCACCCCCCTCAACCCCCCTACCGCTTCTATAATGCAAACGTTAGTCGTTACAATTCATTGCAAAAACATTCAGGTGGAAAGAATTTGTGGAACATTTTAAAATTAAGCATACATCGGTGGTCACACGAACTAAGATGTAAAGATTTTTCTGGTCTGGTTTTCCAATTATAATGAGGTCGGAGATAAAATTACGGATGAGTGAACTAAGGATGGTTTGCACTGAAGGTTTTCCAAGTCTCTCTCCATGCAAATTTAAGTACATTTATTCTCCAACTTTCTTTATCTTCATAATCTCTACCCTTTTAGTGTAATTAGTGTGCCTATTAAAATTCCATTTTAGGATGATTTTTAGATCATTTACAAGCCTAGGTCATTAGCACCTGTGTCAGTTTATTATCAATTGGGAAGACCTAGACTTAGATGGGAGGATAGATAACATTAGAATGGACTGGGTAGAAATAGCTCAAGATAGGGATTGGCGACGTTCTTTTGTAAATGTGGCAATGAACTTTCTAATGCCATAAAGTTATCTTATTATAATTAGCATACTTTTTTTGTATCCTAAGTTCCTAAACCTTTACGAAACTAGCAGAAATTTGAAATAAAGACCTTTATATTAACAACCGTGATTAGTTGATTAGAGACCTTTATATTAACAGCAACTATTATTAAGTGATGATATCACTTTATATCAACAATTTTTATTGAATGATTAGTGATCTTTATACCAACAAAAACTGTAATTGAATAATTAGAGACTTTTAAATTAACAACTGTTATTGAGTGATTAGAGAACTTTAAATTAACAACAGCTGTTATTGAGTAGCTAAAAACCTTTATATCAACAGCAACTGTTATTGAGTTATTAGAGACCTTTATATTAACAAAAACTTAACCTTTATGTCAACAGAAACAGTTATTAAGTGATTAGTGACCTTTATATTAACAACAACTTTTACAAAGCGATTAGAAACCTTTATATCAACAGCAACTGTTATTGAGTGATTAGAGACCTTTATATTAACAAAAACTTAACCTTTATATTAACATCAACTATTATTAAGTGATTAGAGACCTTTATAATTAATACACCTTTTACAAAGCGTTTAGACACCTTTATATAAACAGCAACCGTGAATATGGATACCTTTATAGGAATAACAGACTTTCTGTATTTGAGACCATTACACAAACAACCGTAATTAAGTGATTAGAGACCTTTATTATTAGTTATTATATAAATGTATAGTACTATCTAACTTATGTAAACATATTGTATCAAATATATGTAAATTAATATTTTATTAATTATGGACCTATATTATAAAATTTCGGTTCATTAGGATTTAGTTTGAACTACTTGACCAATTTGTTTATTTTAATTATAAATTCAATTTTCTCAAATGCTGCAGACTAAAGTTTTTTGTGACCCTAACTTATTTTATACATTCTTATTTTACCCGAATACGATACACTTATAAATTTAATACTTAAGAATGTTGTAATACTATCGGATATTCGCGCCGCGCTTTGGGCGTCAATTGTAATACTATCGTTTTATCGTGCCACTTTTTTCGGCGTCGATCGTAGTACTATGTGATCAATCACCCCTCATTGGGCGTCGATTGATACACAACGGATTAATTCCCTATTTAATGCTGTGATGTTTTATAGGTTGTCTTAACCTCCGTGATCGAGCACCTATCATCACTGTACGGAAAAGATACCGTTTAATCAGCTGTCTATAGCCCCGTGTTCGAGTACTAATTAAATCGGTTTATTAATTTAAAGGAAGAGAAATGTTGATGGCTGTTATTTCACACATGGTTTATTTATATCACACCAGTAAATTACTTGCACATATTTCAATTAAATGTTTTATACCACTGCACACTTGTGATATAGATGTGATTTATTTTATACTATGTTAGTGTTAGTGTTACTATATTTGTGCGTGAGCGGGATCTCGGTGTAGATGTTTTGTCCCGGAGATCCGGAGCTGCCTTCAACATACGCACAGTGGTTTATATATGACATACCCCTTGCATTTTTCTCCCCTGGTCAACAATGTAAAAACTAACCAATAGAAAGTGTCCTGGCGAATGGTTTTGTGAAGGCTAGCTTCTTATTGGTATAGAGAAATGGAGTCTTTTGCCAAATACTATTAACTTGTTTCTTTTCACAAAAAACAACGCAGTAGATATTTTAACAATAAAGATGGTATAAAAAATATATTTTAGGG
>CABFOW010000296.1:161785-193533 GCA_902141385.1 Timema californicum
GGCGTCTTCTGCCAAATACTATGAAGTTGTTTCTTTTCATAAGAAACAACGCAGTAGATATTTTAACAAGAAACATGGTATAAAAATATATTTTAGGGGTGAAATCCTTTTCACCTCATTTCTGAGAAACGCGTGTTTGTTCATGGATGAATCTTAAAAGGATACACTACCTATATTACTTTAAAGAAAAATTACCTTCATCCATGACTTTTTACATAATTTAGATTAATCCAAATCAATATCATTACAATGTCAGTTAGTCACTTTTACTACGAAATTTGAGTTTTTAATTATTGACTAACATAACGAATGGGTCCTGTATTTCAAAACGTAATATTCTATTATAGATTACATTATAATTAAATTATTAGTCATATGAGCAAGCCTGTAGGTTAAGATACAACTCTATGTATTTGTAATTCCCATTGTAACTTACTTGCTGTAAACACAGTATGTTCTATTTTTAAAAAGTCAAACGATTTTCAACGCGACTAAATTATTTGTTCCGAATAAAGTTTGGTGGGAATCAATAGTTTAAAAAAAAACTCTTATAGGCATAAAACAGCAAACAGTCCAATTTTAATAGGTAAGGTTTTATCTGAGGTCTAAGAAAGTTAAGAGATCTACTAACACGTATTCATACGTCAATTCATGTGTTCTGCAGCTGATACTCTTGAATTCTTTCAATCCCTATTAGATAACATTGCGACAATTTTGTCTGGAGAAAAATATTTTTTTTAATGAAAATTGGAGAGTACCTTTACAACCTTTGTTCAACAAATTGTTGGGACTAGGAAACATTGAAATAATTATATTTTACTAAACACTTCTTTTTGTGAAGTTATTAAAGTTTTATTCAACATTAAAAAGTTTAGTAATTCATGAAACGCTCAAATAATTTAGTTGAACAATATTTTATAATTCATCATGAAATACATATGGAGGTTACTGGAAAATCAATAAAATTGTTGTTTATGAATATCAAATAGCATGATGGTATCTAACCTCCTTCGATCCCCAGTATCATCCCTTTTTGGAACAAAAATCTTCTCCCTAAGCACCTTGTTTCTGAACAACTTCAATTTATTTTCTTCAATAGGGAATTGCTATTTCAAAATTATAGTTATGGGTTGACGTGGCTAAAAAATTAATTCTTGAAATTTAAATTAATTTTTTACTTCATTGCATAAGCAATTATGTATTTATTAACTTTTGTCTAACAGAAGAGCATAAACAAGATAACTATGGTGATCAATTCTGGTACCTTGTAGAGTAAATACAGTAGCCCCATGGCTTCTTTGCTGCTAACTGACAACTCACAGTTGACTTCTGACAGTCAACATTTAGGTATATACCTAAATTTTGACTGTCAGAAGTGACAGCTACCAAACACGTGTTTTTGCAGATCATATGCTTCGTAGTAGGGATACATAAATTTGTCTGGTAACTTTTCAAAGCTGTCAGTCAGCACCAAAGAAGCCATGGGGCTACTGTAACTGAGTGTAATACTTGGAGCAGTATATGAATGTACCCTCTACTAGCACCCTCTTTATCCCACATAGAACTTCCCAAGTTTCTTTTGTGATAAAAAACAAATACGACACCATTCCCAGTATTGCTTGATAAGAAAAAAAGGGTGTAACCTTTATTGGTTTAGATGCCCATGAGTTCAAGCGCAGCTCTCACCCACTGCTTAGGTAGAAGCAGGAAGTGAGGTAGGTCATGTGGCGTATATCTTTTTGAATCTCCTAGTTATATATGCCATCGTTATATCGTACAGCTTTGTCTCTAAGAAAAGCAATTCCACCTATACTTATTTTGTTCGTTGGAACATCATAACATCTTCCGTAACTATCCGTTTCCACGCGCTATCTACGTTCCCATTTCAGTAAACTGTCTTCTTTACTCGCGTGGTTGTGGTATTCATACAGGTTAATAACAAAGGTGCACCCCATAGACTTTGTATAGTACTTCGACTAACACTACTTACAGTCATGTGACGTTTACATTTTTGGATGAATTATCCACGCGATACCTAAATCCATAAAGGTGAGAGTACATGAACCATGAGAAAGCGATTGATTTTCTAAACATGTTGATATCAACAGTTGTTGAATATCTGCCAAGGATGTCCTGGAATTTAATGACAACTTTTTCTCTTCATCCAAAAAGTTTCTCATCTAATGCCGATATTCTCATAACAGACTGATATTAAAGAACTGTTTTAATATCATGTGAGGAATACTAAACTATGTTTATTTTATTTTATTTATCTTGGCCAAACACGACTTTGATATGAAAACTGCAAAAGCACTGATCTTTTCTCACGTCCCCTACACTCCCACCTTAATTAATAGAATAAATATACTAGCTATTATATTTGTTAAACGCGGTTTTAACAATGTCCAGGTGTCATTTTTCAATTTAAATAATATGTATCTTTAAGTAAGCTTTACTCAGAAAAACAAACATAACATCTTGTTAATCACAATAAACAGTCTTTATATATACGTTTTAAAGAAATTGTTAAACAATTAAAAAAACTATTTGTAGACAATCCTCCAAAATGTTATTTAAAATAAAAATATTTTGAACTAAATCTTAAAAGCCGTTTCCGAAAAATTTCAAATTTTTATAAATCTTTCATCAGTAAACTAACTTTAAACTAATTTGATAAAATCCACATGCAGTATTAATAATCTTTTAAAATAGTCTGCAAATATCTATTATAAACAATATCGTTAGAGCTATTTTCCAAAATTTCTAATTTTTCAAAGATCAGTCATCGGTAAACTGTTATGATTTTTTTTAAAAATATATATATATATTTTTAAAATTATTTATAATGTGAAAATCTTAACATATGCCTATATATGATGAGTGTTAAATCGACTATTCTTCTAATATTCTAGTTTAAAAAAAATCAATCATCAGTAATTTACCCTTAAACAATTTTCTCCCTGGAAAAAAGCTTACAGTTTATTTTTCTTGTCAAACACTCCCTAGAGATCAATTTTAAATCAAATCCTTCGAGAGATTTTCGAAATAATTAGAATTTTCGAAAAATCACTCATCAGTAAACTACCCTTAATTTGAGGGCTAGGGTCAAAATAAAAATAAATGGTCATTAGGTATAACCCTATAAAATATAAATATCAATTTGTAACAAAATCCATCAAACTGTTTTTAATCCTTATCCAGGAACATACATAAATAATTGTAAAACCCACTTTTTTTTTGTTTGGGTTCACATAAAACGTGAAGATTCATCATAATCTCTAGTTAAACCCACCTTTATGCGATATCTGGTTCATCCGTCAATCATGTATCTAATTTCTCAGCTAAATACCCGTGAAATCGGCTCTAAGTAGACCAAGTTTTCTCGAAGAAAAAAAGTATTGTTCTCGAAAGCGCTTGTTTAGTTCTCACCAGCTATTTAATTTATGTTGGGAAAGTACGGTTGAAACCTTTTCACCGTCGAGGTTTCCCATTTATTTATTTCCACAGTTTTATATTCAATTAAAACCGAGCGGAAACCTTAGCTCATGGAGACTTTGTTTTCTTTGTGGTTGTGTGCTACGTCTAGTTTTAATACTTCAAAAAACTTATTTTTTATTTATTAAACTGTCTCACATAAATCTAAATTATGAGCTATGACATAGGTACAATTTTGGTAAGTTCAAACAGGAGATTTTGATGAACGTTTTATGTAAACAAAATCCTAAAAAGTGGGTTTTGAAATTCTTTCTGTCCCCATGTATATGTGTTTTGTTCAATCAGAAAATGTATTTAATTGATGTATAAATGTTTTAATAAAAAATTGTTTATCTTTAGCTGACTTTTATATTCAAATGACTGCTATATTTTTTTCAGGGTTAAGTTTAGAAAACATTTTATTTACCATATTTATTAGATCCTCTGGGGTATAAAGCTACTTTAACGTATATAGTTTTCCTTCATTAATACTAAGAATATAAACGGTTATACAACAGTATACATTTTTCATGCAGTCATTAGTTTTAAACAACATTTTCAAAAAAAAATTCAGTAAAATACACTTTATAACTAATATAATATTTTGTTAATCATAAGAAACAATCTACATATACACATTTAAAATAAAATAGTTCAAGCAATTTAAAAATATATATATAATTTAAAAAAATAAGTAAACAGTAAACTATTCTAGAAATATTTACATCCATAAAAATAAAAACATATTCTTATTTATAATGTTAAAAATCCCCGGATACCTATTTTGAACAACATATTAAAGCTATTTTTGAAAAATCTCACCCATAAAAATATTATACAATGTTCCTATCCCTTCTTGATAGTTCTTTTTTAGAACCACGTCTTACTACCCGTTCAGGTTATAGGCCTACGCTTATGTACTGATTATGCTAATGTATTATTATTATTATTATTAGCACCGCGTCTTACTACCCGTTCGGGTTATACGCACTTACGCTAGTGTGTAATGGTAGGATGTAATGGTAGGGTGATTGTGAGATTAAATGGAGGACCTACAGTTTAACGTGGAATCCAAACCACGGTGGAGGCCTGGCATTTATGCTAATGGTTTTAGGGATTATGAAGGCTATATTTAGAGGAAGTTTATCCACATTTTCGTGGAGGGAGGGTGGAAAACAATTTAGGGAAAACCACCCTCAGTACACCCGGTCTAGATTTGAAAATTTGAACTTTAATCTCCCCGTCATCGGCACTATAGCCTACTGTGAGAGTAGCACCTCAGACCATGCGGCCACTGAAGCGGGTTCCTGATAGTTGATCTTGTGTACACTCAAATTTTTAAAAACACAACAAATAGATGACAATTTTTCACACACAAATAAACTTTGGAGCATGGTGCAGTGTATTTCTAGTATAACCAAGTAGGCTTACAGTGAAATAGGGTGTGGGATTGTTGCAAGTGGTCACCTGGCGGCCAATTAACGAAGTTGCCTTCTTGGAGATTTCGAAGCTATTTTGCGAAGCGGATTGCATATTAACTCGATGCGGCTAAGCAGTTAAAGCACTGTCACACTTAGATACCAATGTACAAAAGAAAGAGAGGGAAGAAAATGATCAGTTAGCCCTGTGAGTCCTCTTGTTTATCTATTGATAACACTTCCCCTGTTCTTCTGACGAGTTTACATACTCACTTTACTATTTATACCTTGAAAACATTGAATGGCTTTTTAAACTCATACATTCCTTGATTCTTATTCTAGACAAACATATGCTACGAAGGCATTTTTTAATCTACATCCTGGCAGGAAGACTCTTACAGGCCATTTTCATGACCAAGACAAATAGACTAAGTTGTAAATAGTTTATAAGAAAATACGTTTACAAAAAAAACTACTTCAAGATAAAAACAAAAATATTGTTTCAATGTAGGATCATTTTTATAATTATTTAAGAAAGTATAGGTTTAAGTGATAGGGTTATATCTTTAAAACTTGCTGAATAAAATGTAAATGTATTACATGGTAAATCCTATCTTGACTTGCTATGACGTCCCAGGTAGGCATAGTCCTAAATCGGTATATTAGATACAAGATAACAAGACAACCATAAATATCATCTAAATCTTTATTTGTGCATTCTTCATCAAAAGATACAGAAATAAGAATCAGTGTAATAGTTTTTAATTTGAATTTATTTACTTTAGTATATTTTAAAAATCTGATAAAACTGTCTCACTAAAATCAATCAGTTCCACCGTTTACTAAATTATAATACAGAAAACCCACACCATGATCCAACGTCTTGTTCGAGCTGCATGACACAACTAAGTTAAGTGTTTGTTACCCAGGGTGTGAGACGGGCTCTAAATGTCATTCGACAATAAACACTTTATTACACAATTTAACAAGTATATAATTATAATATATAAAAAGTGTTCAATATGATAGGCCTAGCAAGTTGATAGTGTAAAATATATTGCTTGAATAAAAAACTGACCTGGCTACAGGTTGTAAAGAACAATGGATGTAAAAGTTTTTATTTATAATCATTAGAGTTCACGAGCTATAAAAGGTAAAACTTATTTTTTTTAATGCTTTTTGCTTACCGTTATTAAGGTAAAGTGTTAATAGTATTATTACTAATATTATTAATATTTTAGTAGACCTATGTGGTCTTGGGGTAAAGTGCTTGCCTCAGGGCCCACCTGATGTTTGTGGGTTCAAAACCCAGTTGGGGTCGACAGGTTTTCCTTGAGCGATAAAGATCCGTAGCACAACTTCCTTTTGAGGATAAATAAAGACATGGGGCTCATGTCAATTTTGGCACGTAAAATAAACCTGGAATATATAAGAAAGAACCTTTATCTTCAAAATTACTGAAACCTTCCACTTTGGCTCATTAAAATTTTTGTGTGCTCGTATAATCATTCAGTTCATAAAGTGAACATTAAATACCTCAAATTAATATAAATATCTCATTGTGTGCACCTCATATGAATGTCTAGTTATACTCAATTTCAGCTCCATATATTAATGGCCTTAAACTGTAAGATAAACATGGCGGGAAATAGTAGAGGTGATTGGAAAAAAGGGGATTACAAAATTTATTTAAAATCTCACAAACATAGTAGCTGGAAGTGGCCAAGCACCTTGCTGCCATTTTAAACTATGCATTGTTTTATCTGGCACTTCAAAATTTCCAATTTGAAGTTCTTCCCGTATTTTCTGTCCCCATAATCTGCCGTCCGGTGCTAACCCTCGTTTTGCAACCCCTGGTTGCGTTGATCATGTACAGTACAGGCTCTGTCTGGCTTGCCATCACACATAATTATAAAAATACTTCCAGTGTAACCACGTAGGATTCAAACCACGACCTTCATGCTAAAAGCTAATCAATACAATGCAAGACAACACACCCATCGTTGCATGTGACAAAAATAAAATGTTTATATTTGATGATAATCAAATGAAATATTTTTCGTACAAAAATATTTTTTTAACTTTCTTCTTATTATTTATTTGCACTTAAGATTTGAGATTAAAATGTCTTCTTATCATCAGTTAGTTAAAATTGTCACATTTTGGACCAAAATTAAATTATGGCTGATATAAATTGAAATTCTGTTTTGTTATTTTTGTGGAAAAACTTAGGTCGCACTAAGTTATTAGTGTGAGTTCTCAAGATTGGGATATAGGGGTGCACACTAAGATAAATATTTTTTGGATTTTTTTTGTAGTAAAATATTATTTTTACCAAAATGAATAAAATATTGCTCCAATAGAAACATAGAGTTTAATTTTCAACATATGGTGATATACACAGTTGTTGAATATCTGTCATGAGAATGGAAGCATTTGATGACGATCTTTTTAAAAGAAGAGGAAAAATAATCATTTAAATTTAGGACCCCCTTGACAGATATACCTATTAGAAAACTGTTGAATTCACCCACCACAATGTGAAGAAAATTAAACTATATGTTTCTATATGATAATTTTTGTTGTTGTTGTCAAAAACGTTTTGCTATACAACACTGCAAAATCCCTGCCCGTTCCTCACATTCCCACCATCCCCACCTTAATAGAAGACAGTTTGAAGAATACGTGTTGTAAAATTTACCCTCGCAATTAAAAGGTTTTACAACTTTCTGTAATGTCCATCCCAAGAGATATTAAACTCTCTGAACTATAAATTCCTCTTTTGAATTATGATAATTATAAGAGCAAACACATTTCTAAACGCTATCGTAAATACAACTAGGCTATTAACCTTATTTTGAATAAAGCTTTGTGAAATTAAAGAAAATTGCCCTTTTAAAAGTTAGAGGCGCCTATAGTGGTGTCGGAGTCGTTTAAAGCGCCAGACTAACATTGCCGATGATGGGGAAGTGAGGGATTCGAATTCCTACCGTAGCCACTTAGATCGATTTTCTCATCTTACTTTAACTGTGGTTTTCCTGTCCTATTCCCGAACAAATGCGGATGCATTCCTTCCTGGTCAACCCCTTCATCCTTTAAAGTAATTAACACCTTCCAGTGTTGCATTTACAAATCAACCAAAAATTATAGCTGTTGGTGGTAGCACGGACCAAGGAGTCAGCTTATTCTTGTTTGATTTGTTGGTGGTAGCACGGACCTAGGAGTCAGCTTATTCTTGTTTGATTTTGTCAGTGGTAGCACTGATCTAGAAGTCAGCATATTCTTGTTTGATTTTGTCAGGGGTGGGACGGTAGGGACTCGAATCCCACCAAGGTGTAATGAGTTGATTAATTTCTTAGCTATGTCTCCATTGTTACTCCACAAAAAATGCAGGTAAATTTATAATAAATCCTATACATTATTCATCCCTTCTCCATTTGTGGAAATATGGATATCCCAGATGGGTAGTAAAACAATAAGTATGTAAAATACATACATATGTACTATGTAGGCCTATATTTATGGAGAAATAGAAATAAAAGGTTGATGGAGAGAGAAAAATGGATAGATATATAACTGGCTGTATATTTATATATATAAATAAAAATATATATATATTTATTAATACAGTGTATTCCTGTTAATTGGAACAAATCAGGGCTAAATCACTCTGGCCCAACTAAGCGGCTGCCCCAATAAGCGAAATTTTAACCAAAGAGCTGAAAATCACATTCTAACAGAGCAATAAAGGTATGAATAATATAAAATAAAAGTGTCATTTAAAGAAAGAACACTAAATTATAATATATTGATACAAATATTTATTTTAAAATGAGTAAAGCTTTAAACAAACAAACACATAACTGTACAATGCATATATGTAAAATGAAGATAGTCAAAATAATGAGTGTGTCGAGCAAAGGTTACATATTAATAAGGACTATAGGGTGACCTGGCGGTCTAGGGGTAAGGTGTCAGACTTCTTTACTGGCAGCCGGGGTTCAATCCTCGGTCCCGGCACAGAGTTACCTGATTACCAAACCCTTCTTTCACCTCTGACAAGACATCTTGTGAATGTGGGGAATGCCAGGCCTCCGCCGTGGTTCAGATTCCACGTTAAACTGTAGGTCACACATTAGCGTAAGTGCGTATAAACCGAACGGGTAGTAAGACGCGGTGCTAATAATAATAATAATAATAATAATAATAATGACTATAGATTTGAGAAAAATATAAAGTGACTTGGGATCAATTTAATAGTCAAACTTATTACGCCTCAAGTGTTGTTCTATATTAAATACAAGACCACACCTACCTATACCAGAATGAAATGGGCAAGTTCCATATTCAGACTTAGTACGACTCAAGTACGGTGCTATACTAGATACAAGACATCTACCTAAACATGAATAGAATAATAATAATAATAATATTTATCGCCGCTTCTTACTACCCGTTCGGGTTATACGCTTTAAGTACTAATTACTCTAATGGATTAGGAATTGGGAAGGTTGAATTAGAAGGAAGTGAACCCGCATTTGCATGGAGGGAGGGTGGAAAGCCATTTAGGAAAAACCACCCCTAGTTCACCCGACCGAGATTCGAACCTTGATCTCCCCGTCCTCAGCAGTTGAGCTCAACACGACAAGTGCGTTAGCCAACTACGCCACCGAGGTGGGTATGATTAGAATAAAACAGTTTAGAGCATGCGTGCCATCTACACACAGTTTTTTGTTCGATTACGACCTTCACTACCCCAATTAAACGGCAAGTTGGCCCAAATAAGCTTAAAAAATGCAGACTAAATAATTGTTTTTATACCGGCTTCGGTAGCCACATGGTCTAATGCGCCACTCTCGTATCAGACTAGACTGGCAATGACGGTGAGATCAAGGTTCGAGTCTCAGTTGGGTGTACCGAGGGTGTTTTTTTTCCAAAATAGTTTTTCATTCTTTCTTCACGCAAATGTGGTCACACTTTTTCTAAATATTACTCTACTCATCCCTAAAATCATTAGAGAAATTAGTACATAAGCGTATAACCCTAACAGTAGTACGCGGGCTAAGAAAATATTTGATTCTGTTCCTCAAATTTTGTCCCAAAAAAACGCTGCCCCGATTAATCGGTGCCCCAACTAACCGGAACTCACTATTTATTCACAGAAAGTTAAAGAGTTATCCGCCTGGACAGTTTCCTTCAATCCTTCAGAGGCTATACACTAGACCTCGCTCATATTTTCAACGTGCACAGTATCGACGGTAGAGGCTGTCGTAAGGAAATGTCGGAGGCGTGTCCCCCTCCCTTGTGGTTAAAAAAAAAAAAGTTGAAGCAATTGGCCCGTCCAAGAGTTTTATCCTTTACGCTGTTCACGAACCTATAATGACTTTAATGAACGACTTATTCGTGCCGGGGCCACGGTACGCATCCCAGTGGTTATCTCTGTCCTTTCATGATCTCCACGAATAACGACACACCATGGGAAAGTGCGGCTATTACGTACAATTACTGGTAGAGGTCTCCCACAAATCTCGCGGTCACTTTTTATATCGATACTTTACCTGCTCAGTCTTAATTTTAGGTTGATCTCTACATACCCATAACCTCACTCCCCCCTCCTCCTGATACTCCCCCCCCCCCTTCGCACTTTTACAATAACTCTTTTATATTATGTGAATGTGAGGAATGCCAGATCTCCACCGTGGTTCGGATTCCACGTTAAACTGTAGCTCCTTCATTTCATCTCACCATCACCCTACCATTACACATTAGCGTAAGTGCGTATAACACGAACGGGTAGTAAGACGCGGTGCTAATAATAATAATAATTATATATTATGTATATATTTTATTTTAGTTTGGAGGCAACTTATCAAATACCAGATCAAAAGCTTGTCTATGACCGGGTCATTGTTAAATACTTGTCACCCGCTTCACTGGCTGCATGGTTTAAGGCATCACTATCGCAATATAATGGACTACATATTACGCGGATATTGAGGTTTAAATTCAAGTCAGGTGTGTTTAAGAGTATTTTTTTCTCTTAAATGGTTTTACCACTTTTCCTCCAAGCAAATACAGGTACACTTCCTCTAAAATTCAACATTCCTCATCCCTACCACATTATCGTAATTAATACATATGCGTATGATTTGAATTTACTGACTCAGCTAAGAGCGTGCATCAAATGGCAATCAACTCTGTGATACAGTCGGCTAGTAATAGTAAATTTACACCAACTCTATTGAAAGTGGATCATTTCTGATCAAACATTAATGAAGATAAAAAGTTAATAGAAGTTCCTAATACTGAACGTTGTTGAAATATTAAATGATATTTGGATAAAAACTGCATCTAAAGGCCATTTTTGACAATTTTAGAATGTATTATTATTATTAGCACCGCGTCTTACTACCCTTTCGGGTTATACGCACTTACGCTAATGTGTAATGGTAGGGTGATTGTGAGATGAAATGAAGGACCTACAGTTTAAAGTGGAATCCGAACCACGGTGGAGGCCTGGCTTTCCCCACTTTCACAATATGTCTTGTCAGAGGTGAAGGAAGGGTTTGGTAATCAGATAAATCTATGCCGGGACCAAGGATTGAACCCCGGCTGCCAGCACAGAAGTCTGACACCTTACCCCTAGACCGCCAGGTCACAATTTTAGAATGGCTTCACAGATAAGCATTGTGCACAAATCTCCTTTCTGTCTTAATAGGGACATACTGTAAATATTAACAATACACTTTGTCGTGGGTTCCCCAATCGTCACTGCGGAAAATTTCGAGTAATCATTCACATACGAATGCTCTGCACACATTTCTAGCACAGCTTTGGTATTTTCTTTTCCCTTTTAATCCCATACCTCGCATGAGCCGAGAGCTGAATTGGACGTGCTATGATGAACGTTCTTAAGATATCCCTTCTCTTTGTTACCGGCTCATGAAGTTTGTGGATGACCTATGGATCTCGATCCCACGGAGCCACGACACGAACCGCCACATCAGAAGCACAGTTAATAAAGAAAAGACAAGCCTTTTACAAAAATAAAATGCTCATTTCATTATTTTAACTCAAGTGCATACCCGTGGTATGTCATTACGTTTGGTCAAGCAAGCCATCTATCGCATCCCTCCTGCTCTTCCACATACCTTAAGACCGGGTACATAAGTAGACTGGGAGTTTTGCTTGTATAATGGCCGCTAGGGGCTCTCTTTCCATGGCGGAGCGCAGTCATGCCAACATCGAGCTATTCTATACAAGTTCGCCAGCATTCAAGGTAAAAGGGTATATAACTCAAAACATATGTTGATCGATTTAATAATAATACTTTTTATGAATCGTAAATATTTGTTTCCAAGTTTTTATTAAATATTTGAGATACAAAATATAAGTATTGATAAAATAAAATAAAAACACTAGCAGATATAATGTCCTTTATAGCTTTTATTAAGGGAACATTAACTTTATATCCTATTCAGTCGTGTATATATATAATTAAGGTGGTATGGAAGGAACGTGGAGTTAAGGTTAATAATTTTTCACTTTTAAAAACAAAAAAACATTTCAGCCAAAATAAATAAAACTTTGCTTCAGTAAATGCATCTAGTTTAATTTCCTACAACACACTTTAGTGGCCGAATCGTCTAAGGCGTCAAACTTGAGTTAGACTTGCCTGCTGAAGACGGTGAGATCAGGTTTCAAGTCCCGGTTGGATTTAATGAGGGTGTTTGTTTTTTCCTAGATTGTTTCCCACTCTTCTTTCATGAAAATGGGGGTAAATTATATTTAAAATGCTACCTTCCTCATCCCTGCACCATCAAAGTAATGCTCATATATACATATCACATCAACGGGTAGTAAGACGCAGTGATAAAATAATCTACACATAGTATTATCAAAAGTTCCTGAATATTTGTAATGGGCATTGCTTAATTTAACCAGGTTTTTTTTCTTTATGTTTGAAAGGAAATAGTTTATGCGTTCTGGATTAACAAATTTATGTTTTTAAGTAAGAATTTTTATCGATATGTAAACTGTAAAGTAGTATGTTGAAAAGAATAATATCCCAACAAAGATATAAAATAATTCAATAAATGTGTGTCACTAGTCAAATAACACATCGCAAGCAGTAAATTGTTTAATACTAATAGCTCCGATTATGTAAAGTTATTGTTCAAATATTTGATCTAATTTGGTCATTTATGAACATTTCCTCCAAATAGTTACCAATAGCTCTCATAAAATAAACAACATTCTCAACAGCTTGGGTAATAATTCAGTGAGATGAGAAATAAAATAAAATAATCCAAACTCATAAAGATAATTTAAAAAAAAACGTTTTATTGAGGAAATAATATTTTGTAGTATAAGAAAGATTAAAGTGAATATTTGTTTATCAGCATATTGTAATGAAATTAATTGTCCCACATCAGGTAGTAAATTGATAAACACAAAATATACAACTTATGTAATGAAGGGTTTTAATATATTTAAGGCGGGAGCTTATGGAACGCAAGTTAAGGGCAGTATCTTTGCAGTTTTTACACAAAAACTTTTTTTGGTCAAAAGTAATCAAATATATCTCCAGTAGAAACAAATAGGTAGTTTAGTTTTCTTCAAGTTCTTGAATATCTGTCAAGGATGTCCTAAAATTTAATGACACATTTTATCTTCATTTAAAAAGTTTGCCATCTAATTTTGCTGTGCTTATGTCAGGTATTCAGAAAATGTTGTTATCACCATGTAAAGAAAATTAAACTCTGCGTTTTTATTGGAGCATTATTTGAATTATTTTGGCCGAAAAAATGGATTTCTTATAAAAACTTTAAAAACACTCATCTTTTCTTGGGTCCACTACACTCGCATTCCAACAAAGTTAACGTGATAAGGGACTAATAGTTGATAACATACATGTATAAAATTGATTTTGATATAATTTTTAAAGAATTATTTAAAAATTAATTTGTTTGACCTATAATAACTACAAGTCGAACGAAAAATTAGTAGTAAAAGATGTATTTTGTACAGTAAAATTAATGACCAAAATGAACAAATTAAAAAAAAATTAAACTAATAATAATAGGCCTACATAAATATTTAGAAAATATATAAGAACATTTATTTTTACTCTTTAAAAACGAAATAATTTAATACAATAAATACATTAATAGCTTTAATCAATTAATATAGAATGGAATACTATAACAAATAAGATATGACACTATCAAGTTATGTGAATGAAAAGTATAATATTGTTTGAAAATGTGAAACTGACTAATTATTATAAAATAAATGTATCATTCTTATCTCTTGGATATTGATCCCTTCCTTCTTTTGGATATAGCAATTTTAATATCTCTGACCATTATTTATAATCATAATTCCAACAAATCAGTTTTTTTTAATTATATCAAGATTGATCTTATATTTTGTTAATTAATATAGTCACTATTCACTTATCCTCTGATAGTATTGTAAATGAAGCCTAAAGCGGGCCTTAGATCAAAATAAATATAGAAATAAAAAGTGTCAAATATATTTTCAAAATAATTAATATAAGTTAATTAGTTTAGACGAACAGCCCATAGGGAACTGGGCTACGACTCTTAACATACACTAAATAACTTCTTTTTTTTAATGTTGTTTTTAGTGAGAAGAATACATTGAATTCCAATTATAGTTATGGATAAAATTTAATTTGTCTTTTAGAGTGTCTTCAAAAGATTTCTGAGGAACTGTGGTGTATTCAAATAACACCCCTGTTACACCTCCCCGGGTATCGAGCACCGATCTCCTTAGGGAAAGTCAAGCCCCCTCCCAATGAGCCACCAAATACATTGATTGGTATGCAAGAGGCACATAGACCATTGTTCTCCTAGCAGTTTACAGCGCGGTTCATGCGTTGTGGACCAATCACCGAACCTACACGAGCATTGTAACCTCTATGGGCTAAAAGACTCGAAGCACCCAATCCCATCTGTACAGGTAATGTCTGTAATATTACCGAGGACAATAAATTGCTGCTTTAAGAAAACTTCTTTTGCTTAGATCTGATGCCAAAGGTAGCAATTTCCTAAAGTAATAATAAAAAGTTCAAGACGAAGGACCTAAAAAAAATATATTTATATACAAAGTCGCACGACGCAGATGCCTACATCATCTATTTTTTTTTTGTTCTTATGCAGTTGTTATTTTTTTTCAACGTTACCCTAAAAAAAAAAAGTGATGTTATCTTTTTCAGCCATCTTATACCTTTAAGTCCACCCTCACCAATCAAAAACCTTTTTGTAAAGGTGACGCCATCTTTGACTACATAAAATTTGTGAAGAGATCTCTTATTTTCATTACAAAGAGTTAAGACCAGCTATTAAGAAAGAAATAAAACCTTAAAACCATATGTTATTTTTTATTACCCCCCCCCTTTTTTTTAATACCAAGCCTTGAAGCGTAAAAATTTCTTCGTGTATAACTTTGGTACCACATATAAGTTTGAAATACAAGCTATAATAAGCATACGTTATAGAGACAATGATATTAAGGGACAATCAGTATTCTGTCATTACTTTAACAATTTTATTTCCTTTCTTCTTTTTTTTTTACCCCACCACACCCCCTCCTTTCATGATACATGTAATTTCCTATTAAGTCCCCGTTGTTTTGTTGTTTGCCAGAAGGTGAATTTTATATAGCATGATATCTCAAGGTTGTACCATTTCGTGTAATGAAAAGGTAATTTTAATGTTAAACTAAGCGTAGGTCAAGCTTAACGAATTGGCTATGAAAGGCAGCGGTCATTAAAATACCTTCATGTTCTGTGAATTGTACGGTTGACTTATTACGGTGCATTAATGTGTAGTGATGAGCATTTGTTAAAATAAATACGTTGGACATTCTACCAAAGTATTTACGATAAAATTAGAATATCTCAATTACTTAAATATCAACTCACTCATGTTTTTCCTTATTTGGCGTAGTTGGCTAACGCGCTTGTCGTGTTAAGCTCGACTGCTGAGGACGGGGAGATCGAGGTTCGAATCTCGGTCGGGTGAGTGATGTTATCTTTTTCAGCCATCTTATACCTTTAAGTCCACCCTCACCAATCAAAAACCTTTTTGTAAAGGTGACGCCATCTTTGACTACATAAAATTTGTGAAGAGATCTCTTATTTTCATTACAAAGAGTTAAGACCAGCTATTAAGAAAGAAATAAAACCTTAAAACCATATGTTATTTTTTATTACCCCCCCCCTTTTTTTTAATACCAAGCCTTGAAGCGTAAAAATTTCTTCGTGTATAACTTTGGTACCACATATAAGTTTGAAATACAAGCTATAATAAGCATACGTTATAGAGACAATGATATTAAGGGACAATCAGTATTCTGTCATTACTTTAACAATTTTATTTCCTTTCTTCTTTTTTTTTTACCCCACCACACCCCCTCCTTTCATGATACATGTAATTTCCTATTAAGTCCCCGTTGTTTTGTTGTTTGCCAGAAGGTGAATTTTATATAGCATGATATCTCAAGGTTGTACCATTTCGTGTAATGAAAAGGTAATTTTAATGTTAAACTAAGCGTAGGTCAAGCTTAACGAATTGGCTATGAAAGGCAGCGGTCATTAAAATACCTTCATGTTCTGTGAATTGTACGGTTGACTTATTACGGTGCATTAATGTGTAGTGATGAGCATTTGTTAAAATAAATACGTTGGACATTCTACCAAAGTATTTACGATAAAATTAGAATATCTCAATTACTTAAATATCAACTCACTCATGTTTTTCCTTATTTGGCGTAGTTGGCTAACGCGCTTGTCGTGTTAAGCTCGACTGCTGAGGACGGGGAGATCGAGGTTCGAATCTCGGTCGGGTGAACTGAGGGTGGTTTTTCCTAAATGGTTTTCCACTCTCCCTCCACGCAAATGCGGGTTCACTTCATTTAATTCAACCTTCCCATTTCCTAATCCATTAGAGTAATTAGTTCTTAAAGCGTATAACCCGAACGGGTAGTAAGACGCGGTGCTAGATATTATTATTATTATTTTCCCTATTAAAACATAAGCTATATTTTGGACAATATCATTGTTCTGAATATATAGGCTTAATATTTTCAAACATGGAAAGGAAATTGAAACTGAAACAAAGAATGAAAAGATAAATTAAAGATATAAAGAGAAAAAAGAATCCATTTTAGAAAGGGGAAAGATGAGACGTAATAATCAATATAATTATAATAGAGATAGCATCATTATTACACAATTGTAAATACATAAATAACTTGAAATTCATAGTAAATATTTGTCTCAAAAAATCATGTCTTTATAATTTACAATTGATCAACAATAATTTAACTTACAATCACCGTTTTTATTTCATCTGCGATGTTTTAGATAATATTTTAATCACTAAGCTTGATTATTACTGTAGTAGACCTATATAACTGTAAATAAATATCAATATTTATATGTATGTTAAATATTTTGTCTCACATGATAATAGGTATTCTTAATATACAATTAACAATAATTTAAATTAAAATCACCATCTTTATTTCATTTACAATATTTTCAAACACGATATCACTCATTAAGCTTGATTATTGTAGCTTTATTATATACAATTAAAAATACATTTAAATATTGACATTTACACAATTTTTTTAATTTTCTATCGTCATAATTTACAGATTATTTGCAGTTTATAACAATTAAATCCAAAACAAGACTCTACGGGAAAACTAAAACCTCCCTTGATGCTGTTATGATGACCCACTCATATACAACTAGAAGACATAATCACCTGATCCCCCCAGAATCAAACAAAGACCCACTCATATAAAACTAGAAGACATAATCACCAAAACCCCCCAGAATCAAACAAAGTACTGTAAGTTATTTTGTTTGCATAGATGTTACGCAAAACGCGATAGAATTGTTTAAAGTTGTTTTGAATCAATGAAAATTATGATAACATGGGCAAAGTGTGATTATAATCCACTTAGTCTATATTTTCTTTTAAATATAAATATGTCAGTGCAATAATATTAAAATTTTAAACAATTATTTACGTATATATAATATAGATTATCTAAAATTGGGAATATATTCACCCTCTTGCTTCTGGAATGCAGAAGGACTTGTCTAGTCTTGCATGTAAGTTTAGTAATTCTGTAAGATCATTACTTTTCTCTCTTCTTTTTCTTCTTGAAGTTATTGTAGACGGGTACTAAATGAAGTCTAACGTAACCACATGTTTTGATTGGACTATTACATCAACACAATCGCCTATATGTGAAGGTCATCGAACTCTCTCATAGGTGAGGCGGAACATTAATATGGTAGTAGCTATATGATGGATTTCTACCGAAAGGTTTTTATTACAGACAACGCTGATGGAAATAAGTGTATTTCTGTTCTGTGTTTGAGTATTTAAGGGCCACTAATAATTATATATAATTTATTATTTGAGGTTAAATTCCTTAACTTGTATTAATATTATTTTCTGGTCTTTAAAGTTTAATAAAATTCTAATAGAAATATGTATTAAAAATTGTAGTTATAAAATGATTTAAAATGTAAATTGATAAAGTTTCGACCAACTTTATTGCCTCATGGTCTAGCCCAGGGGCTCCCAAACTTTTTAGACCAAAAGGAAGCACTGATAAAATGTTTTTAAACTAATATTATGTAAAGTTAATAGCGACAATTAAATATAACAAGTTTAAAAGTATAAAACTAATTAAAAAATCACATGTTTTCACTGCGCCTTTGGCAAATGTTCTTTACTCAGATTTGAAAAAATTGGGAATCATAATTACTAATACTATTTTTTAATATGAAAAACAAATAAAGAATATTTTAAAATTTGATTCATGGTTCCTGAGACTACTATGGTGGAGTCCGAAGGCTTCACGTACCACAGTTTGAAAAGAACTGCCTGAAGCCTCACTTTTGCAACAGATTAGAGTATCAATGACAAGCAGATCAGGGTTTGAAGCCCTGTCAGTTGTACGGAGGACAGTTTTCCCCTATTTTTTACCCACTCTACCTCCACGCGAATGCCGGTACACTTCCTCTAAGTTCAACCTTCCTGATCCCTAATACATACGCGTTAAGCCCGAACGGTTAGGAAGACGGAGTTGACATAATTAATAGTACATGTGCTTTAGTCAGTAATACGATAACATATTTTCATTTTATTCATTTATTCAAAGTATTTAACGTACACTTTCTGAACAGACTGATTATATCAGCACATGACTTATAAACTGGCTTAAATCTAGAACATACACAACATCCAGTCCCCTGCCATTAATGCATCGCTGTGAAAGGGTAAACCCACATTTCACAACTGATCAATTGTTTGGCCATGTATGTAAACGAACTAGGGACCCTTGACTCAGTAAGCAGACACGCTACTGACCGAGATAAGGTGTCAGACTATGATAACATACTCACATATTGTCTAAATAGATCATATGTATCCCAAAATGATACGTAATGATGGCTATCTATCCACATGATCAGTCCTGAGCAGAATAAAATTCAATTATACGAAAAATTGCAACCGACAGTAAAAGTCGTGCCTGGATACAAGACGGCTCAGGATGTCTCATTAGTGGAGCATTGACGTGCAAAGTTAAACGTCCCGTGTTCGATTCCCGTGTCCAAAATATAATTTATAACTCAATTGAGCGTATAATGGATGAATGGAGATACATATCGACGTTTCTCTTTTTATCCAGTGCACCTCGTGAGAATGGAATGCCGACTTACCAGACCAATTTCAGAAGCGTAAACCTCTACACCAATTATCATGATTCTGGTGTGTAATTTTATTAATTGAACATTATTATCAAATGAATTTAAACAGTTGCGTCTGCAGGAATTATTAAATGAAGTACGTATATTGCTGAGAATCACCAATGCGAATCTTCCCACGAATGTTCTTTTTTGTACCTCTGTTTTAAGGCTAAGAAATCAACACATATTGAATCATAAATGTATATGAATAAATGTTCCATATATTGGTTTGATTATTTTGAAATATTTAACATAACTGAGCTCTTTGTACCCAGAATCTCATTGCGCTGAATGGACGTTGAACCAATAGGGGGTGTGATCCACATCTTACGTTTAAATCCTATCCACGTTAGTTCGAATCGAATGATTGTGTCAATCGACAAACTAATTCACCAACTCAAAGCTATCTAGTTCAAATGGGACAATAAGTGACAGTTAGACAGTTGTGATTCGGCCTATTTCAGCCACAAAAACGAAATGACAAAAAAAAACAGAAAAAAGTCGAGCCTCTTCCATGCGCTACACTAATATTTCAGGTTTGTTTGGGTTGAAAAGAATTTCGTTGCTTGACAGTTCCCTTGATCAGCAAAGCTATACTTTGATTTTTGGATAAATATGGACATCTAAATATGTAAATAAATATATATTTATAGGGCCAATATATATTAGGATTTTGTCCAAGAAATAAGTATTATTGTCCCAGTATCTCTAATTATATCACTATTAACTTGATTGGGCGTAGCTTACAAACTAGAGAATGACTGAACTACTAATCTACTGAACTTTACTTTATCAATTACTGTTTCCAGCCTGTTTCCTGGGTCAGTTTTTTTTTTCGAATCTTATGTTTTCCACTACCGACTTGCTAGACCTTTCGTAGCTTCATATTCCTTTTAATCTAACCTAAGACTAATACAGGCACAACATACAGTCCTTGGCCGATAGCTCATCATTGTGAAATGGTAAATCCACATTTCACCAATGGTAAGCACTTCAGCCATGCCAGGAATCGAACCCGGAAACTTTAGCTCAGTAGACAGGTATGCTACCGACTGAGCTAAGGTTTCATATCGATATACTGAACTATACATATGAACTGGATCACTTTTAACTATCCCAGAAAGTGAGCAGTTCTGCACCTCTCTAATCCTCATGCTAACACTAATGATAGCCCCAAGGCTTAAATTTAGAAGAAGTCTACTCAGTTTTTTTGTTACGGGATATCGGATAATTTTTTATTAATAAAACATATCTACATACCCCATCAAAATTTGAGATCAAGCCGCCCCATCACCCAAATTTCAAACAAGACAATTCTGACGCCTTTGTCCGTGTACTCACCAGTGTAGATTTAAGCCTAAATTACTTTGCTTGTTGTTTAAAACCAGTATCTCAAACTATTCTCATTGATATGCCAAAATAAGAAAGCGGGATATGCCATAAACACATCATATAAATAAAATAGTACTTATATTTGTGTCTTTCGGTCTGAAGACTCCAAAGAAAGCTGAATAAATATTTAGGGGAACATCAGGGTATGCACCTTGTGTGTATGTTTTAAAATTTGACATAATACATTATGATATAAACGTTTTAAGCCCCATGAATAACGGTTAATAACTATAGATATAATAATGTTCATATTTGATTTGGTAAGGAGTAATAAATAACATAAATCCTAAAAATGTTCACAACCTGTCCTATAATGTGTATTCAACAGAATACCATGTTTATCATAAACAAGACCTATGAAGACGGTGTAACGTCAATATTAACACCGAAACATGTCATCTTAGAAGATTAAGATACTTTTAAATAAAGAGATGGGAATCAAACAGTTTCAAACCCCAATAGCTTCCCTTTTAGACTTTTAAAGAAAGCTCTACTAATATACTTTAATTCTAATAAAGAAGATATACTTCTGTTATAAATATAATGTACTATTATTATTATTATTATTATCACACATTTGGGTTGCACGCACTAACGCTAATGTGTAATGGTAGGGTGATTGTGAGATGAAATGGAGGACCTACAGTTTAACGTGGAATCCGAACCAACGATGGAGGCCTGGCATTCCACACATTCACAAGATGTGATTGATACACGTCTTGTCAGAGGTGAAGGAAGGGTTTGGCAATCAAATAAATCTGTGCCGGGAAATATAATATACAGTACGTACTATTCAATATAGTATTGATTTATTTTCTATCTCAATAAGAGCACCAAGGTAAAATATCAACTAAATATTCAAAGAAGAAATGCAAATCTTAGATCCGAACATTAATTAGAGTTTGGTTTGGTTTGTTGTTCCGTATTCACGTTAGTGGATAGAATCGAGATTTTATTTTATTTTACATTTAGAATAATGTATTACCCGCGCCGGTGGCCGCGTGGTCTAACGCGCTAATCTAGTGTTAGACTAGACTGCTGAAGACGAGGAGATCGGGGTTTGATCCCGGCTGGGTGCTCTGAGGGTGGTTTTTCTAAATTGTTTTCCACTCAAATGCTGATGCACTTCCTCTAAATTAAGCCTTCCTAAACCTTAACCATCTAGAGTAATTGGTGCTTAGGCGTACAACCTGAACAGGTAGTAGATGCGATGCTAAAAAAAATTATTCAGACAGATGATTTCACCCATAAAATTCATCTGATTCAGAACGTAACGCCTGAGACTGCATGAGCCTCAGTATGAGTAGTTACAAAAGCAAGAAACCAAAATATATAAAACTTTGCATACAAAATTGTATAAAACCTAAGGATTGGAGCATTTCTTTCTTTTACATTCATAATGTCTTAGACAACTTGAACATTGGTTCAGGTAAGGCCTAACTCATAAACCAATAAACAAACAAAGCTTAAATTTGATATAAGCTTACAAACTTAAAAAAAATTAAAAATAGACAGTTGGATGCGTAGTAAGACATGAAACACAAAACTAAGGTGTAAAATTGTTGAAAGTTAAAAAAAAAACTTTAAGTACATTTACCTTACCCCTCCAACTCCATTTAGTATTCCTATAATCCTCCTCGTTTATATGCGCGACAAATATAGGGTAAGGTGGGGTAGTGAGGTACTCGAACTCATTATGCAGAAAATCACACGACATGCGAACTCACAAAAGCCAGATTGGTGTTTTTTTCAAAATCTCATTCTGTTAGTAGTGTATACCACTTTGTTTTGTCAAGAGAAATTTACGTCAATTTAAGTCTCGCGTGTAGCTACCGACGAGTGTCCTTTGTCAATTTGGCTCACAAGGACTCATTCATTATATCCACAGTGTGGGAGAATAAGTACTTAACCTTTGTGGAACTTTGACAAAACGCTATAAAATTGTTTTATATATATTTTTCTCAATTATATTCTCTAGGGACTAGCAAAATAAGTATTTTAAAATATATCAGTCAATATTATGAATGTTATTTTTAGAGTTACTAACGTTAGCACAATAATAGCTATACACTTGTAAATTTAATATACTTCCGAGCTTTAATTTTTATTTTTACTCTAGTTTGCTAAATCAATTATTTATGAAAGTAAGGATTACAATAGATATAATATATTTAGCACTGCGTCTTTCTACCCGTTCGGGTTATACGCTTTAAGTACTAATTACTTTAATGGATTAGGAATTAGGGAGGTTGAATCAGAGGAAGTAAACCCTCGTTTGCGTGGAGGTATAGTGGAAAGCCATTTAGGAAAAAACCACCCCCAGTTCACCCGACTGAGATTCGAACCTCAATCTCCCCGTCCTCAGCAGCCGAGCTCAACCCGACAAGCGCGTTAGCCAACTGCACCACCGAGGCGGGTATATAATGGATATTGAAACTTTGAAGAGGTGCGCAAGAAATGGTCACTTACCTATAGTCCATGAACCACAAGCTGGGATGTACTTAGGGTAGTGAAAGAAGTGTGCAGGTTTTTTTTTAAAGAACGAGTACACGTATCATTCTTGCCGCAGTCTTGTTATAGTCTTGTGATAGATTTATTTACCAGGGAATAGCCTCGGGCTGTTTTTCAGTTGGTAAAGATCGAGTTAATTAAAGGTTATGGGCTACCACTCATGCAGAAATGAAAGGGAATAAAAGGCCAGGAAAAGGTCTAATGGGCCTGTAGGATGCGACAAAGGCTTGCGTGTGGTGTTCATACTTTAGTTCTTGTACAACTTGTAAATATACTTTTATTATTCTTACTCATTTTATAATACAAGTCCAAGGAAAATAACCCATTTCTTTATACCATCCTTTACGCCCGTTCTCTCCATCAATACCTCTCCTGGGGCAGACGTCACTAAGCGGACGTGGAGTAGAAAAATCATAAATTAATTATAAACTACAAATAAGAGTACTAACATTCAGTCTTAATGCCAACATTTTTTTTATTTACTATCTACTATTATATTATTATTATTATTATTTAGCACCGCGTCTTACTAACCGTTCGGGTTATACGCTTTAAGTACTAATTACTCTAATGGATTAGGGATTGGGAAGGTATGAATTAGAGGAAGTGAATCCGCATTTGCGTGGAGGGAGAGTGGAAAGCCATTTAGGAAAAAAAAATTAGTTCACCCGACTCAGATTCGAACCTCGATCTACCCGTCCTCAGCAGTAAAGCTTAACATGACAAGTGCGTTAGCCAACTACGCCACCGAAGGGGGTATTCTAATATTATAAACGAATAAGCTCATAAAATATAGAAAAATGATTTTTTTACCTAGTGATTAATTTATACTGTTCAACTCGCCATAGGCTAGACTGGCGATGACGGGGAGATCGTGGTTCGATCCCAGTCTAGTGTACTAATGGTCAGGTTTCCTAAATGGTTTCCCACTCTCTCCATACAAATGTGGGTACACTTCCTTTAAATCCAACCTTCCTTGCTCTTAACCCATTAACGTAATTATAAGGCCTACATAAGTGTTTAATCAAAGTGGGTTGTAAGAAGTGGTGCTAAAAATAATATACACCATATACTTTGTTGCTAAATAAACATTATTATTATTATTATTATTATTATTATTATTATTAGCACCGCGTCTTACTATCCATTCAGGCTAGACGTACTTACGCTAATGTGTAATGGTAGGGTGATTGTGAGATAGAAATGGAGGACCTACAGTTTAACGTGGAATCCGAACCACGGTGAAGGCCTGCCATTCGCCACATTAACAAGTTGTGATTAATACACGTCTTGTCAGAGGTGAAGAAGGGTTTGGTAATCAGATAAATCTATGCCGGAACCAAGGATTGAACCCCGGACCCCCAGCACAGAAGCAACAATAAAATACATTGGAAATAGGAATGAATTAAATAATAGACCAGAGTTTAAGAAATATCAAGCTACCGTATTAAAAAAACTCATTAATTTGAAAAAATTATTTTGACTCCGATGTCTTGGGTCTAATTTCATGTTTAATTGTCTGAGATATAGGCCTGAGATATTATGGAAGAAATCCTGTTATTATAAAGGAATTGTAAAAAGTAATAGCTCCTATAAAGGAATGTCGCTGGACCAGTTTTAATCTTCATTATTGGCGGTGAGTCACATTTAGACTCTAAGAATCTGACAGAAAAGTTACTTGGATCTATATTCACGTATTCATACAGTCAATTCTTGTGATCTGCAGCTGATGCTTTTGATAGATATTATAAATATTTATAAAATTATACTTATAACAAACAACATATTCTGTGGCCACATGGTCTAACGCGCTATTCTCAGAGGAGACTAGATTGTTGATGACGGAGAGATCAAGGTTCGAATCTCGGCTGGATGTACTGAGGGTGGTTTTTCCTAAATGTATTTATACTCTCCTTCAACGTAAATGCGGGTATACATTCTCTAAATATAACCATCTTAAACCTAAGACCATTAGCTTAATCAAGGCTCGAATCTCGATCAGATGTACTGAAGATGGTTTTTCCAAAGATGGTTTTCCACTCTCTCTGCACATAAATGAGGGTACACTTTCTCTAAATATAACCTTCTTAATCCCTAAAGCTACTAGCGTAATTGGTACGAGTAGTAAGACGTTGTGCTAAAAAAATAATTAAACGAGCAAATCCTCGAATCCTACGGTATTCGAGATATTTGAGATTGAGATTCATACGAATCTTAAATATCTCGAATACAATTATGAAGACCTTGACTACAAATAACAATTTTGACTAATTGGTAAAAGGAGTTATATAAACTGGTGTAGTTGGAAAAATAACAAAATCACAACAACAACAAAATGATAAAATTGTTTTACTATTAAAGTGTTATCTTAATTTTTTATAGCATAATAGACACGACGAACAAAATACCACTTTTTGTGGCATTAACCCTTTTAAGAAAAATTTAGTTCAATTTTATTTCACTTTAAAATTAAATATTTAAAGGATTTTAGGAATCAATTTTGGATTCGATATTCAAAAGAAAATGTAAGATTTGGATTCGGATGCGAGAAATATAAGATTCGACCCATCTTTACCAACATTACAAGATGTTTATTTATTTATTTAGCGCCGCGTCTTACTGCCCGTTCGGGTTATACTCTTACAAGTCATTAAAAAGTAATATCAATTTTAACAGCAAAAATGTATTTGTGTTTTCTTAAAGCTTAAAGTTCCACAAAATCCTACTCTACTTATCGAATCATGATTGGTGCATAACAAGTGTCAATAATTCACTAAATCTTTCAACCCACTTCGGTGGCCGTATGGTCTAATGCGGTACTTTCATGTTGGAATAGACTGCTGATGACGGAGAGATCTAGGTTTATATCTCAAACGGATGTAGGCCTACTGAGGGTGTTTTTTTTTTTCAAACTGGTTTTCCAATCGCCCTCCACGCCAATGCGGGTAAACTTACTCTAAATATAACCTTCCTAATCTTTAAAACCATTAGTGTAATAGTACATAAGCCTATAACCCGAATGGTTAGTAAGACACGGCACCAAAACATATTAAAGCTTTCCAGATACCTGCTCTAACTTTCCCAGCCTGTTCAATAAAATGACTGAACACCCGCACTGGTGGACGTGTAGTCTAAATGTCTTACTTATATATGAGTACTTTGATTTGCCGGCTACGAGAGTTTTATTGTCGTATTATTTTTACCCGCCTTGGTGGCGTAGTTGGGCTAATGCGCTTGTCGTGTTGAAGCTCGACCGCTGAGGACGGGGAGATCGAGTTTCGAATCTCGGTCGGGTGAACTGGGGGTGGTTTTTCCTAAATGGTTTTCCACTTTCCCTCCACGCAAATGCGGGTTCACTTCCTCTAATTCAACCTTCCTAATTCCTAATCCATTAGAGAAATTAGTACTTAAAGCGTATAGCCCAAACGGGTAGTTAGACGCGGTGCTAAATATTATTAATATTGTTGTATTTTTGTCTTTACATCTTACCACACATTTAGGATGTATACATATGCGCTAGTTACGCTAATGGTTATATTTAGACGATATGTACTTAGACTAGCTTGGAGGGAGAGTGGGGGGAAAAGAAATCATGGGAAAATACATTATCTCCGCGTCATCGGCAGTCTAAGTCTATTGCGAGAGTGACCACTTTGACAATACGGCCCCTGAACCGGGTCATGGTATATCTTATTATCCGGATTGTAATGATTTGAGATTTAACTGTGGTTATTTTTGTTGAATTGTGCTGTAGAGTCTATGTTAAATCTTATTCTGAGATCTGTTTTTATAGCTAAGTCATTTATGGCTACATTTTAAATGAAGCTTGTTTTCAAAATTTGAAATGAGTTTAGCTACTTTAAATAATACAAACTATCTTAAAACGGATATAAAAGAATTCGACTAGCTCTTACACGACTTCAATCAAAGAAATCAAGTAAATTCAATTACTAAAAAGATCCACTAAATCTTGATATACGCACCGCCCCCCCCCCCCACCCCCAACCACTTGGACTATACATATTTAATTAGACCAATATACTAGGAAATAAAAACGTTAAATAAAGAGGAAATTATTATTATTTACGTGGAAGGAAAGTGGGAAACCATTTTGCAAAAACACTTCGAATACACTAGATGGGGCTCGAACATATACTCTCTTGGGTGATCGCATAATCTAAAGATGCCAATGACGGGAAAATCAAGTGGTTTCCCGCTATACTTCCATACTGATGCGGGTATTTTTCCTCTAAATTCAACCTTATTAATCTCTAAAAGTAGCGTAATTAGTATATATACGTAAAAACTGAAAGCATAGTAGTTAATGGAGCTGGATAGAACTAGTTCAAGATATGAATAAGGTTTAAAGAGGTGGAATGGATAGAACTATCTCAAGCTAAGGATAGGTTATATTGAGGTGAACTGAATATAACTAGCTCATTACATGGATAGGGTGTATTAAAGAAGACTGGATAGAACTAGCCAAAGATGGGGATTGGTGGCAAACCTTTGTAAGTGCGGCAATGAAATTTCGAGTTCCTAGTGCCATAGAGTAAGTAAGTATATGGGTACACTACCAAGACGAATCTTAATTTTAATTCTAGCTTCAAAATTAGGGGTAGTTTAATGGGTTTTATTTATGAAAATATAAAAAAATTCAAAAATGGATTTAAAAAATTTGGTAAAAATTGACATCTGAGGAGGGTTTTACACTAGAAATACTAAAATACCTTTTTAAAGAGAAATCATATAAACATAGTCTTCTGGTAAATTACCCTCCTCGGTGGCGTAGTTGGCTAACGCGCTAGTCGTGTTAAGCTCGACTGCTGAGGACGGGGAGATCGAGGTTCGAATCTCGGTCGGGTGAACTGGAGGCGGTTCTTCCTAAATGGTTTTCCACTCTCCCTCCACGCAAATGCGGGTTAACTTCCTCTAATTTAACCTTCACATTTTCCTAATCCACTAGCGTACAACCCGAACGGGTAGTAAAACATGGGGCTAAATATTATTATTCTGATGAATTATTTTTTAAAGTAGGTATGATGATGTATCATACCATTTATTAGATTTAAGATTATAATTAAAGTGAGGGAAAGGAACAAAAGTAACACTTTGATTACGTGCTATTTTAAAATATTTTTGAGATCCAAGCAACATGAAATTAATGCGCGACTCTTTTTCTGTTTCAAAGTGAAATGTTAATGAATAATTACGAATAGAGTGGTGCACATTTGTCAAAATGCGAGATTACCAAAAAACCGTTGGTTACTCATTTAAGGATTGTGAGAGATAAAAACTAATGAATGCTCACGTATACTAATTAAAACACATATTTAGGTTGATAGCTAGTAACGCCCCTGTGGCTTGCTACAGTACTAAATACATTTTAATTGTATTCTTGTACAGCACATTATTCTTTATTTAATTGTCTCTACCAGCGCTTCCAGGTTGCATGAATGTTACCCACAGAGGATGTGAATACAGTCAAATTATCACAATGAGGGCCTTATCCGACAGATATAAAAAGCTACTAGATCTACTTTCGCCACGTTGTCATACGTCATGTCATGGGATCTGCAAATGTAAATTTGCTACATGTTATTAATACCTGAAAAATAACACTGATGAATTAGTTAAATGTGGGAGGGGGGGGAGGGTCAGGGTCTACCAAGTCCAGATAAAAAATAAGCTTGGATGAGATACTAATGAAAACTCATTTTTAAACTAGAAACACTTTCACTTAAAACAACGAACTTAAACATTTTGTTGTTTTTGCTTAATATACCAATTTCGGAAGGAATATAATCAGGCAAATATCTAAAAACCAAAAAAGGTTGTTTTTTTCTGAACGAGGGTTGAGATGAGTTTTTTTGGCGGCCATGTCCTAATATTGATACCGCTGTGGTTATTTTTATAAATAATATTTTTTCTTGGTGATCCGCATTATCGACGTCCGAATAATTGACGGTCTACTGTTTTCTTAAACCTGCCAAACCTGCCAAACTCTCACTGTACAGGCCCTAATATAACGGTGTTTAGTGATTTAGTATCACAAAGAGATTATATTTTAGCTCATTTGGCGTGGTAAAATAGTGATATAATTTGATATGAAGTGACTTTTTAAAATAAAAATGGTAAAAACACCCTTAATATTAATGGCCAATAATTAATTTATACTAATGATTCATTGAGCTACGATCCACATATTTATTACTGCCAAATTATGATAAAATACGCAATATTGTTTGTAAATTATTTATAAAAAAAGTGTGTTGGGGGAAATAATTGTGCCATATCCCATTGCCTACCATCGTGTTAAATATAGGAGATTGTAATCTGTGAATCGCTACATGTTTCCTAATCCTTTATAAAAGAGTGAAATTAGATCAAAATTGTTGAGTTATTTTCGAACAAATGCAATTTTTTGTGTGTGTTTGTTGTTTATGATATTTGTGTTTGGTCACTTATCTAATCATAAACAGGGATAGAACATAATTATATGTCACTGTGAATGTACTTAATTCTTTATTTCATAAAATTACCAGTGAAGGTATAGGTTCATCGAAATCAACGGTATATTTAACAGATAATAGAATTTATCTGCATTTATCAATGACTTTATAAATTTCCACGTGCATTATGGTGAAAGAACGTTACATGAGCTGTATTATTTACAGTTATCAGTGATTTTTTTTATATCTAAAGTATGTTGGCGAGAGTATAGAACATAAATCCAAACAAACCTAACCTAACCTGAACTAACCTAACCTAACATAATCTAACATAGCCTAGCTTAACCTAACCAAAACTACTCTTGACGCTAATTATTAACATTTGCCAGTGGCTGATGGTAATTTTGTAAATTCCCCGATGATTTCTTAAAAAACTTTCGGCGAGTATGAGAAATAATAAATAAATTCGCTTCATTCCCCAAGTGAATCAGTGATTGTAGAAACATCAGTGACTGTACATACTCAACACATTCAGGACATTCACAGTAGCATATAATTATATATATATATATATTCTATTTAATAACAAATTCTTACAAAATTGTTTTAAGCACTTACGCTCTACTGTTGTGCATGTATAGATACATTAATTATATGCCAAACAACGATATTTAAAAATCTGCTGGCCGATAAAATCCCATTTCCGTCGAAATTTTAAGAGAATTATTATTAGTACTACAAAACTTGCTCACCTTCACAGGCGCCCGCGAGGTTTAGGATGTTACACTCGCATTTCACAAAGCCGTAATTGAGGATAGGGTTCTGTCTGTGTGGACTGATGGGTAGTTTTCCACATGTGATTTGATATAGGGGTTTTCTCTTACTTTTTAAACGTGTGTGAACCTTCTCTTGTCAATAAAGTATTCATCGCTATTTCTTAAACTAAGCCGTTTGCAACCTGTGTTTGAAACGTAAATATGATAAAAATAAGTGTTTATCTGTGTTTAGTATTAACTCCATAGAGTCAACTCGCAATAGATTAATACCTAACAAGTAACTGCAGTTTTTTGTTGAATATAGTGCCGGATTTTGTTGCTAGAAGTTGTCATGTGGTCAGCACAATGAGCCATCCAGCCGTTAATCTCGGTTTTTTAGACCGTAGCCGCTAATTTCATCCAAGTAGCTCCTCATTTTGTCCTCACGAGGCTGCTTCACAGAAAATCTGAAGGCATTGGGGATTGAACCTCGGACCTCTGGATCTGTTTCCAGAAGCTATGACCACTTGGACTCATATGCGGTCATATTTCATATTATTATCAATTAAAATATATCACACTCACTCTAGAATATTTTATATCTTCATTCCTATTAGCATAAATACATATTTATAGTCAAACCAGATTAAGAAAACTTATCCTAGAATCTCAAAAGTAACTATACTCCATTCACGGTAGGAATTACTCCCTGAAAGGTCCTTTTTCCTACCAATATTCTACTATATAATAGATTTCTGGTAGAGAAAAAGGCCTTTCAGAAAACAATTCCTACCGTGAACAGACTTTAAATATAATTTCATGTGTGCATATGCCCAGTCATATGCTCTCCAGCTGTCCTATTTGATTAATAACATCCATTTTAACGGATTAAAAAAAACAGTGCCTTTTTTTTTTTTTTGTCAATGTTCGTTACTTTACA
>CABFOW010000296.1:193668-226133 GCA_902141385.1 Timema californicum
CACTGTAAGAAAAACAACTCTCAGTTTGAGTTACCCCCCATCTTTGTTTCCCAGGTGGAGATGATAATCTCTCAAGTACAGAGAAAACCTACCTTGTACTTGATAATGGCTTTCTGACACGCGACTTCGCATCACAAATATTTGTAGAGTAACTCTTTTTCTTTTTCTTTTTTCCTTTGCCTTTCTTATTATGAGTGAGTGTGTCTTGTGGGAGTGAAGAGGAAACAATTAGAAACAAGAAAATGTTCTGAGCTATTGTTGTGGATTAAAAGAGGAAATAACGTCAAGTTTTAGGGGCCTATAGGAGAGAAGAATATTATACTATTATAGTCCACTCTAATTTTCTTATGATAGGACCGATTTGGCGGCTGGAAAAATGTACTTATTTGTCGAATCATGTTATATGCAATAGCCACTTTAGATAGATATTATTAATACGTATAAAATAGTATTAATATACTATGGTAAAATTCTGCAAAGAAAAAGTTTGTATTTTTTTTAATGTGTTCCAAATGTACTGTGCATTCGTAAGAAAATCAAGATAAAGTCGACGTGGACTCAAGAATTAGAATTACATGTGGTGAATTATAGTTATGAGAGTGAAACAGAAAATTTTCCTTTTCAAGAAAAACAAATAAAAACTATTTTAATTTTTTTTTCTCGGAAATGTTTCTTAACTATTTAAATGTAACGAATGCAATCGATACCTCACACGTTTGAAAAGTTTTAATTTCACTTTATTTTGTCTTAAGGACGTCAACACCAAAAAACTTTAATAAATTATTGACAGCCAAGAAATAACTGCTATTTCATTTATTAAATCAATAGGCTTACTTTCCTTTAATTATTATTATATACAATCAATGAAAATACCACTACTAATTTTCAATTTTATTTTACGCTTATATAATAATAAATATGAAAGCATAAAATTCTATCTCTGGCTAAAGAAAATACGTACATTATCAGTGGAGCGCTGACGTCATTTTTTGGCCCAGAATAGATTACTGTGGTAATAATACTAATAAATCTAATATACTCATATATCGACATGAATCTTTGGTGTTTGAATGTGTCACAAAACAAAGTTCCCCAGTTTTACTTATTCGAGAGACGTAAAACATTAAATATCCAAAATCTTTACGAATATATATATATATATATATATATATATATATTCATGGGCTTCAATTATCTAAATAACTATTATTTATTATTATTTAGCACCACGTCTTACTACCCGTTCGGGTTATACGCTTTAATTACTAATTACGCGAGTGGATTAGGAATTGGGAAGGTTGAATTAGAGGAAGTGAACCCACATTTGCGTGGAGGAATAGTGGAAAACTATTTAGGGACAACTACCCCAAGTACACCCGACTGAGACTCGAAACTCGATCTCCCCGTCCTCAGCAGTCGAGCTCAAAACGACTAGCGCGTTAGCCAACAACGCAATTGAGGTGGGTATCTAAATAACTAAACGGAAAAATGTCTTCTCCGATTAGAGAAGAAATAAGACAAATCTTACCATCGTTTATTTATCACGTTCAGTAGCTTGTCTAAATCTGTTGTATTTGATCAGAGTAAACAAATATGTTGAATGTAAGCTACCTTTATTGGATTTAGGGTGGGGATGTAGTAAACGTAAGGAAAGGTAAGTGTTTTAGCAGTTTTTAAAGCAATATTTTGTAAAAATAAACAGAGTTTAATTTTCCTTATTACCTCAAAGAACTCTTGAATATAGCTTAACGTATCCTGGAATTTAATTACGACTTTTTCTATTTACTTAAAACTTTTGTCGTCTAGTGCCACTATGCTCATGAGTTGACAGATATTCAACAACTGTTGATATCAACATTTGAAGAAAAGTAAACTATATATCTACTAAAGTAATATTTTATTTATTTTGATCATAAAAAAGATTGGATATTATTATGTATTTACTTAGCACCACGTCTTATTACCAGTTCGGATTATACTGATTATGCTAATGGATTAGCATTTGGGAAGGTTGAATTTAGAGGAAGTGAATCCACATTTGCGTGGAGGGAGAGTAGAAAAGCATTTAGGAAAACCATCACCAGTTCACCCGACTTAGATTCGAGCCTGGATCTCACCGTCATTGGCAACGAAACTAACGCGGAAGCCAACTGAGCCACCGAGGCAGGTGATTGGACATTAAAACTGCAAACATACTACACGCGTTACCTGTACTCCCACCTTAACAAATGTGGATGGGGGTCAATATTTGACCGAGTGCAATGATTCCTACTGTACCAATGTCAATATTTGATATATTGTTAGTGTGTTGATGAATTCCATGTTACCATTTGCCAGGGAGATCTTCAGATTTACACTAAAGGCATAGGAACGAGCAAGGTCAAATGTTAGAGGAAGTACAGTCTTATTTTGCTGTAGGAGTGTAAACCAATTTAGAAAGAAAAAAGTATTTATACTCGGCCAATATTTGAGCTCTGGCTAACCAGGAAATACATAAAATACTAGATTAACACCCTAGCCCACATGTCCACTGGTGCGAGTCCCAATGTGATTTCCATTACTTTCTTCATAATATTGACATTGCATTTCCTTGTGATTATTCCTCCTTATCCTGTTACATTAGGTCAACTGTTTCATTTTGATAGTAGACCTACAGTAATATGGTTGTGCGAGCACTGACAAAGAAATCTGGTTCACGGGATATATTTCAAGACCCGGCTACTGCTTACTACCGCTTCTTTCCCCTCCTAGTTCAAGCTGTTCCTCACTACCTCTTCTTTCCCCTTCTAGTCCCAGCTACTGCTTACTACCGCTTCTTCCCCCTCCTAGTTCCAGCTGTTCCTTACTACCTCTTCTTCCCCCTTCTAGTTCTAGCTGTTCCTCACTACCTCTTCTTTCCCCTTCTAGTCCCAGCTACTGCTTACTACCGCTTCTTCCCCCTCCTAGTTCCAGCTGTTCCTCACTACCTCTTCTTTCCCCTTCTAGTTCTAGCTGTTCCTCACTACCTCTTCTTTCCCCTTCTAGTCCCAGCTACTGCTTACTACCGCTTCTTCCCCCTCCTAGTTCCAGCTGTTCCTTACTACCTCTTCTTCCCCCTTCTAGTTCTAGCTGTTCCTCACTACCTCTTCTTTCCCCTTCTAGTCCCAGCTACTGCTTACTACCGCTTCTTCCCCCTCCTAGTTCCAGCTGTTCCTCACTACCTCTTCTTTCCCCTTCTAGTCCCAGCTACTCCTTACTACCGCTTCTTCCCCCTCCTAGTTCCAGCTGTTCCTCACTATCTCTTCTTCCCCCTTCTACTCCCAGCTGCTCCTTACTACCTCTTCTTCCCCCTTCTAGTCCTAGCTGCTCCTTACTACCTCTTCTTCCCCCTTCTAGTCCTAGCTGCTCCTTACTACCTCTTCTTCCCCCTTCTAGTCCTAGATGCTCCTTACTACCTCTTCTTCCCCCTTCTAGTCCCAGCTAATCCTTCCCCCCGCTTCTTCCCCCTTCTAGTCCCAGCTAATCCTTCCCCCCGCTTCTTCCCCCTTCTAGTCCCAGCTACTCCTTACTACAACTTCTTTCCTCTTCTAGTTCCAGCTGTTCCTTACTACCTCTTCTTCCCCCTTCTAGTTCCAGCTGTTCCTCACTACCTCTTCTTCCCCCTTCTAGTCCTAGATGCTCATTACTACCTCTTCTTCCCCCTTCTAGTCCTAGATGCTCCTTACTACCTCTTCTTTCCCCTTCTAGTCCCAGCTACTGCTTACTACCGCTTCTTCCCCCTTCTAGTCCCAGCTACTCCTTACTACAACTTCTTTCCCCTTCTAGTTCCAGCTGTTCCTCACTACCTCTTCTTCTCCCTTCTAGTTCCAGCTGTTCCTCACTACCTCTTCTTTCCCCTTCTAGTCCAAGCAAATGCTTACTACCGCTTCTTCCCCCTTCTAGTCCCAGCTACTCCTTACTACAACTTCTTTCCCCTTCTAGTTCCAGCTGTTCCTTACTACCTATTCTTCCCCCTGCTAGTCCCGGCTACTGCTTACTACCACTTCTTCCCCCTCCTAGTTCCAGCTGTTCCTTACTACCTATTCTTCCCCCTCCTAGTTCCAGCTGTTCCTTACTTCCTATTCTTCCCCCTGCTAGTCCCAGCTACTCCTTAATACCGCTTCTTCCCCCTTCTATTTCTAGATGCTCCTTACTACCGCTTTCACGCAAATAAGAGAAGATTACCTCTAAAATGCTTTCTTCCCCGTCCCTACCTCATTAAAGTAATGATAATATGTGCGTATAAATTGAACACATAGTAAGATGCGGGGATAAATAAAGAAACCTAGGCCAAATAGGGATTTCAGGCAGTGCCTAGGAACCATACTTCTTTAGAACTTTAGATTACCTCCGTAGCCCCTTGTAGGCCTATATAGCCTTGTGGGGGTGAGGTTAAGGTTTAATTTCTTTACTAGGACCATAAGGGGCGATGTTACTGTGTACTATCATGAGTGATTTTGGTTTATAAAACCTGGTTTAAATCATGGCTATAATTGTGTATATTTGAGAAATAAACTAGTTTGTAAATTATTATTAATGGCACAATCTGTTGGTTCAGAAAATGCACTTTAAATAATCCTAGTTTAAATTAAATTTAAATAATCATTTACCATTACTAAAAAATATATAATAATTGTATGATAGTAAAATAATAAAAGTAGCCTAATAATAACTATAATGAGTTTATTAAAAACCAACCTTGGTTATATTTTTAAAAACAATAATAGTTTATGATCTGGCTTTTTACATCAGATTAATGATGTTAGGTTTTTTTTAAAATATATGTACAGTACATTTTACCACGTTCGGGCTGTACGCATACCTTACATCAATTACATTAGTGGAGTTGTAATGAGGAAGGTAGATTTTGGTGCAACTGTACGAACATTTTCGTGGAGGTAGAGTGGGAAACCAGTCAGTAAAAACAACCCTATGTAAGCTACACCCAATCGGCCTTCTCCTTCGTCGGCAATCCAGTCATGGTAATTATATTAGAGTGACGCGCTAAACATATGCAACCACCGATACAGGTATAAGAAGCCTTAAATACATTTTTTTTTTAGATATTAGTATACTTTAATCTATCTGCTTTAATAGAGAACAATTATTTGCATTCCAACATTTGCAAACTTCCAAGAACTAACCAAGTTTCGTGAAGTCGGTAACGTTCTTACAGGAAGCTACGACTTCCTCCTTGGAGAGGTCTTTGAAATGTGACGTCATTAAGTCAAAATGGCGGCTATTAACGTCCCCCAGAGTTCCTTTTGTTGCCGTCTTGACAGAGGAGATGAAGAAGCAGGTTCTCGCCGGGACTTTAGTACCCGAAATGCTCACCAGGGAGGAAAATGGCCCCGTTTAACTTCCCATTATCTTATGTTTCCGTTGTCTTTACAAGAGGCTAGGCTACGCTATGTACTGTACGTAAATGCTATTTTCTATATGATATCAAACCTAGAGTCCAGTTTTCATAGAAAGAGGCTTTTTAGAAAATACAATAAATGATTTTTAAGGCCAAAATTGATAGAACTTATTAGTGTTAATTTATAGGTATTGATATCAGCAATAAAATGTGACGGCTGCAAATAATATGACTTGATATATACATACGTGAAAGTATATTTTCAAAATCTAAAAATATATACAGTACCACACACATACATAGATAAATATATATATATAAATATATATATATACATACATATACACACATATACATACATACACATACATACACACACATGCATACACACACATGCATACACACATACACATACACACATACATACACATACATATACACATACATACACACATATACATACATACACATACACACATTCATACACACATACACATACATACATACATACTTACATACATATAAATCATATATATATATATATATGTATGACCTAAGGCCACTACTGCAGGTGCGAGGTGTGTAGTATTTATTTACACCTCTACTCATTTTACTGATCGTTACTGATACATACACATACACACATATATATACATACATACACATACACACATATACATATACACACATATACATACATACATACACATACACACATACATATACATACATAGAATTCATATATATATATATATATGACCTAAGGCCACTACTGCAGGTGCGAGATGTGTTGTATTTATTTACACCTCTACTCATTTTACTGATCGTTAGGGTGGGTGACTGTTACACTAATCTTGTAGGCCCGAGGTTAGGAGAGGATATTGATTTTGTTTTTAATTCACCTGGATTCATCTGGAGACGAAGTATGACAAATGATTCTTACAAAATTTGAACTCGACACACATGATCGTTATTTGAACTTTAGCATTTCTGACCAGTAGTCAGTATCTCGACGCTGAGATACACCCCGTCTACGGTAGGAGTGTAGGTAGGTGACAGCTAGCGGAAGGTTCTTTATTGCAAACAATGGCTGGAAGTTCCTAATGTAAACCTATTTGTAAATATAATTAGTACCTGCTTAGTAATACTATAAAATCAATAAAAATTGCTATCAAATGCTTCTAATAATACTTAAGCAAGTGTTTGCAATAAAAAACCTTCTGCTTGCCGTCACCTACATTCCTACCGTGGATAGACTATTTCTGGTGGTTTTAGTTTTTTTACCCGGTAGATATTGTACCTAATGGTCATAAAAAACATCACTTGTTAGTTTTTATCGAACGTATAAATGGTCTTGGAAACATATTTATTTTGTGGCTAACCAGTTAGGTGATAAGATTTGTATTAATTCTTTTACACCACGTAATAATACTCGTTCGAGCTATACGCATATTAATATGATAGGAAGAATAATGTATAATTTATAATACATGTACCAGCATTTGTGTGGAAGAAGAGTGGGAAACCATTTAGGAAATTACACCCTTAGTAGACCTATACCTGGCCGAGATTATAACCCCAACCTCCCCGTCAACAGAAACCAAACTATGTGAGCCTTACGTTTAGTCCGCATACCCAATGATGCTGGTTGCCAGAAAAAAATTAATAAAACTAGGCCTATATAGATCTATTGTGTGTATGCCATATGGTTTAAAATGCTGACAAATATATTTATATGCATTAAAACATCAAATAATACGTTAAGTAGCTGTCAATTTTGACACGAAATTTTGACGCTAAATAATAGTGATAGAATTATATCTACATTTTTACTTGATATTTTAAACTTACAATCATACCGCAATTATACACTAGGCCTATATTCATTCGCCTGAGTAGATTGAATATTCAAACAGTCAAAAATCAAACTCTATTGATTTTTAAAAAAATATCGTATTTTGGTGTTAAGTAAGCTAATCGCATCCTCAAATGGGGAAAAGTGATCATTCCTTGGGAGAGTCATTATCAAGTAAACATTTAATTATCTATTAGAAAGCAATTCTAATTATTTTAAGATTAAGTATCAGGTTCAAATAATTCTCTTTTCTTTTTCCTCTCCGCTTCGCGTTCAATCACACGTCCATCCTGTCAGCACATCAACCCTAATGGGTTAAGAATGAGGTAGGCAAAATAATAGAAGAAGTGTTCCTACATTTACATATAAGGAAAGAGGAGAGTCATTTAGAATAAACCACTTTAGTAAACCGGGCTGGTATTTGAGCCTCAGTCTTCTCGTCACCGACAAAACAGACAAGACGAGATTGAAGCCTCTGCCCTCGTGTCCCCCATTGGAGCTGGAGCTCTAAATTATTTTAAAGTATAGATGTCAAGTGCAAATAAGTAGTTTTACTTCTAATTTCTTAGTAAAAATATATTTTAAAAGGGATGTATTATATAATATATATAAATATGTATAATATATGATATGTAAATATATATTATATGTTGTATATAATTTATTTTATATATAGGCTATATTTATAAATATATATGTATATATATTTATATATATATTTATTTATATATATAAATATATATATATTTATTTATATATATAAATATTTATTTATTTATATATATACCTATATATATAAATATATATTTATTTATATATATATACCTATATATATAGGTATATAGGTCAATGCTATTTGTAAGTTTATCTACTCTCTGTTAAAATTAGTCTATAAAATGGCAGTTAATATGACTGGGAGTTTGATGATTTATTGTTCAAGTTTAGAGCTCCAATGAGAACCTAGTGTAAAATGACCCTTAAATATTTTGGTCGAAAAATGAATAGAGCGGAGGAAAGCTGAAAGCGGATGTGGTTAGGAACTGGTTATAGGATTCTACCAAACAATAACAATAATTAGTGGCGGCAGCCGCTTGGAGCGCTGGTGGCTAACAATGGCGGCTTGTCACGGTGGTTGCTCCTCTCGTCTGCTCACTTGTTGACAAATGACTGCCCCCAAAACAGCGCCGCTGCGGCTGCTGAAGGAAGTCTGCAAGGTCGACCACAAGGAGTTTTAACGGTTTTGTAGACAAGAATTCTACTTTATCTGCCCCCGAACATCCCTATTCCCCCTCCCCCTCCTCAAGAATACTTTGTTTACTAACTGAATCCTTTATTATGTTAATTCAGACAACATTATTTTTCCAAGACTACATCTGAGATCATTTATAGTGTTGTTTACTTTTATGCTCGTATGACAATATTGAATGAGATGGTTAAAATAATAATATAATAATATTTAGCACCGCGTCTTACTACCCGTTCGGGTTATACGATTTAAGTACTAATTACGCTAATGGATTAGGAATTGGGAAGGTTGAATTAGAGAAAGTGAACCCGCATTTGCGTGGAAAACCATTTAGGAAAAACCACCCCCAGTTCACCCGACCGAGATTCGAACCTCGATCTCCCCGTCCTCAGCAGTCGAGCAGCTCAACACGACAAGCGCGCTAGACAACTACGCCACCGAGGCGGGTGAGATGGTTAAAAATTAAACATGTTCGCACTAATAAATGTCCAAAAAGTGCAGTAAATACCTGATAGGCTGAAAATTGCTGTAGGAAATAATTAGAAGAAAATGAAAAACATTTTCATAATTTCTTATTTCAAAAGGAATTATGTAAATAGAACTTCCCCAAACTTCTCAAATCCTAAGGCTGTCTATTTGTAAAATATTATACTAATATTCGTTCCAAAGCATATATGATTAAATACACGCACATTTTTTGAATTTCATTCTATTTAAATAAAAATAATGTTGATAAAAAAAATTGAGCTAGAAGAACACATTGTGATGAAGATAAAAAATAATACATGAACGTAGTAGACCTATTGTAATTTTGGGGTACATTTTGTCATTTCTGTATAATTTTGCACCCCAGCAGAAATTGGTGAAATTAAATCTAAGTCATGAGAGTAATATTCAGAACAGTTAATTTTTTTATATGGTTTTTACTAATTGAGGTGATAGGGCTGAAGTAAAACATGTTACATTCTTTACATTGAAAAATAGCATCTGAACATGAGAATTGAACAAGAGACTTTTAATTTGGTACGCCAATTTTCTACCACTGAGGTATCCAGAAGTTTCCCCGTGTTCAGGATCATTCTTCACTCGTGTAAAGGTAGAGAGAGTCCTTGATGGTCGTGCGGAAAATCGTCAGTTACAATTAAGCGATCTAATTATATCGATTTATCAAATAACGCAGCCACCTTCGACTAGGGAGGGCTTTTTCATGACAATAGTACAAAAATGCTACAAATGCAAATCACAAAAGGAATTTTTCGATTTAAAGAATAATATATTTAGATGCAACTACAACCGTAATTAATAAATGCAATAGCTTGACTATTCAACTCATCTTGTGATATGGATTTGTGCAGTTATAATAGTACTATTGACATAATAAAACCCTCCTGAGTCGATGGTAGCTGAGTTTTTTTTTAATATTCCTCGATTATTCGATCCCTTAATTGTAGCTGACAAGTTTCTGCACGTCCATAAAAAAATTCTGCCTTAAAATAAGAGTGAAAAATTATTCCTGGACATGGAAAGAATCATGGATATCTCATTGATAAGAGCATTGACGTACTAAACTAAGGGTCGTAGGTTCAAATCCCGTGTCCAGGTGTCGTCTTTAAATTTAAAAAAAAAACATGTATTCATGTGTGGCTATGAACGTAATTACCAACTATACTAGCGTGGCCATTTAATTTATCTTAAAAACAATTTAATAACCGCAACAATATTTAGGTTTCTTAAGAGAGTAAAATGTATATATTACACTATCGTAACTTTTATTTTGAATATAGTCAACAACAACCAATTCAATGATTTAATCTATAAAAATATATAGTACAAATTTCGTATAACCTTTTAAAATATCAATGAAAATAAGAAAATTACATATTTTGTGTGTTTAGAAAAAATATAATGGACTCGCGTCTGTATAGTTTGTTAGCAGCTTATGAGATCGATGAATAAAACGATAAGTATTAACTCAGCCATTTCTTTTTCTCTCGGAAGTTTGGTCTTTTTCTTGAGCCAAACAATTCGCCAAGTCTTTGGCATACTGCACCAACTGGTTCCGGGTGCTCTCCACCCGCAGCGCCACGCACGCAAAGACGTCAGGCACAACGTACCTCGAGTTCCCCGTGGCCGTCAACAGTTTATCCGCCCCTTGTCCGACACCCCCTACCCTCCTGATCAGGCAGTGTGTCACGTTAGAGACCGATCTACCTATACACTCGTTGATGACGCCCACCCCAAAGACAGAGTTCAGACTTTCCTCCAACAGCTTCTGAGCACTCTGTACCAACTCTTGTTCCGCCTCCATCCCCTTCTTCACCCCTCCTTGGATGCATCCCTCGACGGCTTTCATCACTGTCTGCACTAGCCCTCCGGCGTTCTTGGTCTTACCTTCAACGCACTGGACGACTTCCTGACTGTAGCCCACGACGTCGTTGATCGCGTTCGTCACCTCAGTGAAGTTGTCGAGGAGGTTGGTGGACTTGGGCGGCGCGTCTCTTGTTGAGCGTAGGAGGCGGTCGAAGATGGTCTGTACGACCTCCTGAGCTTGGTCGATCATGTTCATCACTTGAGACACGGCCCCGGAGGCCGCGCTCTTCACTTGGACTAGGGTTTGTTGAACGACAGGTCCCAGCTCTAAGGTTATCAGTGGTGTATCCTGAGACTTCGCCACCTAATAGTGCCAAAATTAACATTGAAAGAAAACATATTTAAAAATTGTAATGTGACATATATAGTTCAATTTTAACACAAAGGACCATATTATTAAAGATTTAAAAAAAGTTACTAGATTACTTTCACGTATTCATACTTAAAGTCATGTGATTTGCAGCTGTCAGTTTTGATATAGGCTATATTATAAATAACTATAAAATAATATAAATGTTATCAATGTTGATTGCATAAAAATATGTTTGTGTATCCTTAAAGGCCTTCCCTATGAAAATTAGAATACATGTCCACTTCGTTCACTTTCAAATAGGTTAAAATATCCCGCATTGCTACATCCATGTAAACAAGCACTACATGCATTCCTTATCCAGATAGTTTTACTCTTCCGCTTGTCCATACAGAACACTTAGGGTCTCAACCTGTATAGCAATAACTCAATTAGGTGACCTGATGGTCTAGGGGTAAGGTGTCAGACTTCTGTGCTGGCGGCCGGGGTTCAATCCCAGGTCCCGGCACAGATTTATCTGATTACCAAACCCTTCCTTCACCTCTGACAAGACATCTTGTGAATGTGGGGAATGCCAGGCCTCCACCGTGGTTCGGATTCCACGTTAAACTGTAGGTCCTCCATTTCATCTCACAATCACCCTACCATTACACATTAGCGTAAATGCGTATAACCCGAACGGGTAGTAAGACGCGGTGCTAATAATAATAATAATAATAATAACTCAATTAAATAAACACGTGTCTTGTTTGCTATATTGGAGATACTTTCTTATAGGAATTATTCCAAAAAGAATTTTACAATCCTATTTCATGAATAACCCAAATAACCTTAAACATATGGAGAAGAGCTATGAAAATAAAGGAGGTATAAAGTCACAGAGATAAACCACATCTAGAAAACCATCAGCAGTGCAACCAACCTAGATACAATGTTGACCTCCACATCATTTCCAAACAAGTATATCCCCATTTGACCGACTTAGACCCCTTGACCATCGGTGCTTGTGTTTGTAAGTTAAGGTGGGAATGAAAGGGAAGGGAGAAAAGGCCAGTGTTTTGGTAGCTTTTATAGCCAAAATAAAATAAAAATATTGCTTCATTACAAACATAAAGTTTGATCTCCTTCCTATGATGATATCGACAGTCTTTAATATCCACCTAGGGTGTCCTGGAATTTAATGACAACTTTTTTTCTTAGTTTAAATGCCGTTTTGCTTATGACAGATATTCAACATGTTTAGAAAATTAAACTCAATGTTTGTATTGAAGCAATATTTGATTTATTTTGGGCCCCCAAAAAAATGTTTTGCCATAAAAACTGCAAAAATATTGACTTCTCTCGCGTTCCCTAAGCCCCATCTTAATTATTTGGTACTAACAAAATAAAAAAAATAATATCAACTTTTAAGGATATATTTTTTTACAGATCGATTCACTAAAAACATAAATTGACTTAATTGAAAAATTAACGCCTGGACACAGGAATTGAAGTCAGGACTTTTGGCTTAACGTGCCAATTTTCTGCCACTGATCTATCCGAGGATCGTTCCTTGCTTAGGGTATTTCTTTATTCATAATTTAAGGCCGATTCTGTGATGGATGTGTGAATATCATTGGCTACTAAGAACTTTAATTGATAACACCGCCACCGGTGACACTGATAAAAGAAAGAAACGCTATTGAATTAAATATAAATTAAAGGCAAAGCTTGGTGAATGGTTGATGAATCATTCCCACCTCCCACCCCTCCCGGAGGCTTCACCTTTCATATTGTATTGTACAACGTTGCTTTATTTCCTCATAACAAATATCAGCTATGTTATAATTTTTTCTATAGATAAGAAATGTTTAACGAAACCTAACAAATATAATATGAAACCAGAAATAATATTTCATGAAAGGTCGTGTTTACTCGTTTCAAATCTGAAAAAATAAATTTGGTAGGCTCGATAGTTAGAGATTAACAGAAGCAGGCCCTCTAAAACTATCTAAAAAAGAATTACGTGGAATTGCCGGGGAAAATGATAAAACATACGTAATTATATCTAAGTAAAACGTATTTTAATTAGATATTTTTTAAATATATTATACAATAAAAATTATTTTAATAACCACATACTACGCACGTATTTTTACAACTAGAAATAAATATTTTTTGCCTTTGCACTTCTTACTCTCACTTAGCTTTGATTGTGTATTTAAAATATTACTCTTAATCCCTTCTTGAAGTTTCGTTACAACGGAATTTTAACATCCAATATGATGCCTTATAAGGATTGTAGAGCTCTAAATTCTATTTACCTATAAGTTGACCTTATTTATCATATCGGTTATCAATGCAGGGTTCATCCTTACCCCGAATTATATGGAACATTGAACAAAACAGATTCTACAGTATGTTTAAGAATCCCCCAAACCCGCATTCCCTTGCAGACCCTCAAACATATCTTACAAATAATATTTATGATCGAGTTAAATTTATTGTTTTTAATCTTGTATGAATACAAGATTAATTTCTATTAAAATATTATTTTAAAATATTTTATTTCTTGCATATTTTAATAGTTCTATAAATTCTAAACACATTATAAGATTTCAAAATGTCACTATATTATAATTTAAATGTTTTGGAATGTCTGGTTACTCGTAATAAGTTAGTCACCCAAAGTATTCAAGGCTTTAGAAAGAAAATTTTTAGGTGGGAAGTATGAAACCCCGAGGGGTGTTGCAGTTGGGTTTTTTTTTTAGACAAATGCTCTTTTTATTTTTCAAAAATATATAAAACATTGCTCTTATGAATATATTTTGTTTAATTTTCTACACAAAGTAGTATCAACAGTTTTTGAATTTTTATAATGAGCATCGCAAAATTTGACCAGGCCTTTGTGATTGTTTTGCAAAATAACATTTTTACGTGGGTAATATTGAAAACTTTGTCAATATACATATAAATATTTGTGTTGAAAAAATTATCTCCTTATAAAAATACATATAAAACTTCGTAATGCTCATAACAAATAATAAAAAAAATGAGATTGCTCTGCATAGAAAATTGAACTTAATGTATCTTCTCTTTATCTATATAAACACTAAGAGCCACATTGCACCAGATTTTCTGGTTTCGTCTCTGGTAAAATATTAATATACAGCACTAGTTTGTAAATTTAATCATTTGAAAATTTTAATTTTACTACTTCTATCCTGTTTCTATTAATATTACCTGTAGTAAAATTTAATTAATAAACACTCTCTCTACTCTACTAAAGCAATAATATTTTTTTAAATTAGCTCGCGCTCTCTTTCATCACACCTTAACGACCTAGGTAGGTCTACTTGGAGATTAAGAAGCAATTTTGCGAAGCAGGTTGCATCTTAACTTGACGCACCTAAGCACTCAAGCAATCACGTTCGAACGCCAAAAATGAAATAGAAAGAAAGAGAAAAATGAGCAGTTTAGCCCGCAAGGCCTCTTGTTTATCTACTGATAACACTTTCTCTCTTCCTCTGACGAGTTTACACAGTCACTATCGTATTTGCGCCTTGGAAACATTGACTTGCTTTTTAATTTTACCTTTTCCTTGCTTACTATTCTAGATAGACATATGGAACTACGGACTTTTTTAATCTATATCCTGGCAGGAGACTCCTACAGACCATTTTCGTGAATAAGCCAAATAACCAAAGTGGTAAGTGATTTATAAAAAAATACGTTGACCAAAAAAATACTTCAAGATAAAAATAATAACGTTGGGACACTATAAGACTATTTATATAATTATTGAAGAATTTATATTTTTTTGTTTCAATGTTATATATATCTTTAAAACTCGCTGAAATAATATAAATTCATTTACATGGGAAATACTATCTGGACCTGTCATGACATAACAGGTGGATAACGTCCTTAAACAATGTTAAATATTACAAGCTCCTAAACGACTTACCTTAGAGAAGAACAAGATGACAACTGTCACTAATATAAAATTATTGGCCATTTGTACTCATTCAAACTCTAAGAACAAATGAAGAGAATTCTTTTTGATACAAATATTTATATACATTTTGACAAAGTTTTCAATAGTATCTACGTCGAAATGTAATTTTGCAACCAATTACAAAGTCCTTGAAGATAACCTTTAGTTTGTATAACGACATAATGGACGTAGGTCTAATTCACTATGTCTTCTGTATTTCGCTAACAAGATGATATTAACTTAAGTGTTCCTACAATTACATAACTTGGTGAATCTAAATAAAAATACAAGGGAAAAATCTAACAAACGACATAGGCCTACATAGTAATATAATAAAACATCATGGTCACAGTACAGAAAATGAGAACATTAATTTTATATAGGCCACATCGTTGAACAAGTTGATTAAGGCGTCAGGTTAGTCTTGTCTAGTTTTCCCGTAATGGAGATGTTAGGGTATGAATTCTGACTGAGTGTATTTAAGGTGTTTTTTTTCCTAAATTTTTCCGATTTTGTATCGACGTGAGCTCTGGTTTAGTTCTTCTAATTTCCGCCTTCCCAATTTGAATAGGCTACTAGATCAGATTGCAGAAGAGGTTATCTCCGAAGTAACGCGGCTCTTGCCAACCACGACAGGCAAGGCCGTAGAGAGGGAGGGGGTTTTGAGGGTTCAACCTCTCCCCCACAGAAATGTTATGAACAAAATATATATGGCTTTATTTATTATTCAAATAATATACCATAGAAAGCACTTCAGCAAGCTTCTAGAACCATTTATCCTCTAGAATTTTTTTCTAGCTTTCCGAAATTGGGGGATGTGCCTTCCAAACCCCTTCCCCCCTCCCCCCGCACTGAAATAATTGGCTGACTACGGCCTTGACGACAGGGGTGACGTACCTCAACGACTTCCTCTTCTTTGGAGAAAACATCAAGAAACTGAAAGCGTGTGCCTTTCTCCCTTTCACAACTCCTTCTATAATTATCTTCGTCAAACTATTATATCCCAGTATATGTCCTAGTATGTTAATTCATTTTTGCTTATACTTTTCCAAAATTTTCTTTTTTCGTTTAATTTTCTTGGCATATATACTATTTTCAAAATTCTTCTGTAGCACCACGTTTCAAACGCTTCTAATATTTTCCTTTCAGTTGTGCCAATGGTCCGTGTTTCACATCCGTTCAGCGCAAAACTCCGTACATTCGCCTTCAGGAACCATTTCCTGTTTTCCAAATGTATGCTAGTCGAGGTTGGTGATGTATTCTTGTTATGAAAAACTTTCTCAGTCTGCCCTATTCTCACATAATTAACTTCCGGGACACTTTTACACGCCACATTCGACATGGAACCGATGGATTTACTTCCACTCCGAAGGAAGTTGTGCTACGGATTGTTATCGTTCAAGAAAATCCATCGACTCCATCTGGGTTTGAACCCACAGACATCGGATCTTGACTATCGAGGTCGACTGTCCCTTAGCTCAAAATGTTATCAGTGATTCACTAGTAGCAATGTAAGTACTTATTATTATTAACACCCGTTCGGTTTGTACACACTCACGCTAATGTGTAATGGTAGGGTGATTTCGAGATGAAATGGAGTACCTACAGTTTAACGTGGGATCCGAACCACGGTGGAGGCCTGGCATTCCCCACATTCACAAGATGTAGATTAATACACATCTTGTCAGAGGTGAAGGAAGGGTTTGGCAATCAGATAAAGCTGTGCCGGGACCGAGGATTGAACCTGGGACCCTCAGCACAGAAGTCCGATACCTTACCCCTAGACCACCAGGTCACCCTACATAATATTGTTTGAGAAGGAAAAAGTACAGTACTGTACATAAACAGACACACAATAAGAAGAGTCGTACCCGTGCTGGCGGTCACGGGGTGTAAATGGCAACCTCATTTAGTTTGTTTCGCCTCTTGGTGACGGGGAGATCGAGGTTTATTTCCCGACCGGGTGTACTGAAGGTGATTTTTCCTAGGTGGTTTTTAGCTCTATCCCCAACTAATTGCAAGTACATTTCCTCTAAATTATACCTTAATCATCCTCATATGCATGGGTGCATCCCTAAAGGGTAGTGACACATGAAGAGAGAGAAAATAGTAATGATTTTAATCAACTTTTCTCCTTAGGCGCTTTCCCTTATCTCGTAAATTAAATATATATTAATCTTTAAAAAGATAAATCAAAATAATTATTAACTTCCGCTCCCATTAGAGAGGTTTTCTGTGGACTCTTCAAATATAGCTGAAATCCATTTTTGTCCAGACATTGTGACATTATAAACAACTAATGGTTATCAAATGGTCTAAGGCTCACCATTAAAAAAAAAAGGGTGTGCTAGGTTAATACGTTTTTCTTCCGAACCTTTGAAATAGCTCTACTCTGTCTTGTGCCCTCTGGCTGTGCAGGCGTCTTGAGTTGTCTTGAGTAGTAACATTCATGTGAATCACAAGTGCGGAAACTGACCATTTCCTAGGAAACCTCTTATTAAGAACCCCTTGAAGGGACACGAATTATTTCCAAAAAAAACCACAAACTTTTATTCCGAAAAAAAAGAGGAGAAAACTAATGACATTTTATTATATCTACCTACAAGGTGATCTAATTGTATGTATATGTTGCGTAGTAATAGTTAATCTGCAATGAAAAAGGATTGTAGATACCAGCCTGTAATATATTATGAACTAGACGTGTAGATACAAATCTACAATGAGCGATGCTTGTAGACACCAGTTACTAGTATGTAATTAACAAGGTTTTCAGGCATTAAACTTAAATTAACAAAGCTTTCAGAAACTAGCTTGAAATTAACAAAATACTTGTCTGCAATAAACAATGCTTACAGACTCTAACTGCCAAATAAAATGTTATTATTATTATTATTATTATTAGCACCGCGTCTTACTACCCGTTCGGGTTATACGCACTTACGCTAATGTGTAATGGTAGGGTGATTGTCAGATGAAATGAAGGACCTACAGTTTAACGTGGAATCCGAACCACGGTGGAGGCCTGGCATTCCTCACATTCACAAGATGTCTTGTCAGAGGTGAAGGAAGGGTTTGGTAATCAGATAAATCTTTGCCGGGACCGAGGATCGAACCCCGGCCGCCAGCATAGAAGTCTGACACCTTACCCCTAGACCACCAGGTCACCCAAAATGTTATTAAATTTCAATTATTTAAGCGTATTGAACCCAATTATGTTCGAGTTTCTATTGGGTACACTTTGTTAACTATTGAATAATAAGCTACCCCAGCCCTCCCTAGTCGCAAATATTTGGGGTAGGCCCTATCTGATTGCTCGCGATATTGTCGGTCGCTCATATGAAACTGACGAGTCCCACACGTCCATCACAGACTCAGCCTTAAAATACGAGTGAAGGTTGACCCTGAGCTATGGATTAGTTCTGGATAGCACAGGGGTGGAGCATTGTCGTGCTAAACCAAATGTACCTGGTTCGGTTCCCATGTATACTGTACAAGTGTCATTTTTCAACTAATTTAAATTAATTTATTTGTGGTCCCTTTCCTTAAGTATAGCGCCGTAATTACAATAATTTGCAACCTGTGTGTTAATATTTATTAAATAAATAACTACTTAAAATAATGTGAACCATAACTAGCTTCTAAAATGCGAGATTTTACTTCATCCACTAAAATATGATATTTTTAGTAGACTTGATTTTTGATGCTTGTTTCTGTGAGTTGGGTTTGTTATAAGTAGCTTCAATTTAGAGTTTATAGCAATTTAACAAAAAAAATATTAGTCCAGGGTCATTGCTATTATTCTATAGCCTACATTCTATACTCCATAAAATCTTTGCTATAACATTATCTTTAAAATATTCTTGAATAAGAAAATGGAATCTGGATTGATTTTAAGTTTAATCTGGCAAATAAGTAGAATGGTAGGAAATGTATTTTGATGTATCCCTATAAGAGTTAAAAAATAGAGTTTTGTATAATACTTAATCAAGTTTTTATCGTTTTCTATAATTTAGTTCCGAATTGCATTTTATCATTTTCATTTTTAATAAATCTACCATCATAAATTAAATATAGTATTGTTAATTGATAGATCCATGTGAACATATTTAAAAGTTTTAATTTTATTTGACTATAAAATTTTGTGAAACCTAGAAACAGGATTGAAAAAAAAATCTGTTTTAAGCAAGCTCATCGAATTCAATGACAAACAAATTATAAATAGGCCTAATTATTCAATGCTATGGTAATCTAAACCTGTGCGAAGCTCCGAAATTCTAAATCCTAATACAAATATTGCTATAATTTTAATTTGTTTCAAAATTCTAAATATTAATAATTAAAAGATTCGAAATTTCAAATCCAAATAGTTTACAAAACCGTGTTTGGTGGAATTCGATTAGAAATTCGAATCAAAGAATCAAACTTTTGAATAATGCCACTTTTTAAGGACGTTAACACGGGTCCATTATTTGGCTTAACCGCATAATATTTCAACTTTAGTAATATTTAAAATGTATTATTTATTTTAAAAAGGCTTTTTGACTTTTTATTCTTATTAAACTCGATTAAAAACAATGTACAACTTAGCTTAATATTTCATTCTGATTTGACTCGAAACATTTCCATTATAAACTGTTTCATTCGAACTCAATTAGAAACATTTTCATTATAAACGGTTTCATTCGAACTCAATTAGAAACATTTTCATTAGAAACTGTTTCATTCAAACTCAATTAGAAACATTTTCATTATAAACTGTTTCATTCGAACTCAATTAGAAACATTTTTATTATAAACTGTTTCATTCAAGCTCAATTAGAAACATTTTCATTTTATAATGTTTGATTCGTATTCAATTCGAAACGTTTTCATTTTAAAATAGTAGGTCCATATTAGATTCAATGTAGTGAGAGAATATTCAAATTCGATTCGAAATTTAAAATATTGGATCTACAACCTCAATATCCAACAAATTCATCGTAAAGGAAAATGTATATTACAGGAAGAGCAATTTCCCCGTGATGCTCGGAGATTATTGGTGGCATTTTCTTAGTGAAGGTTTCATTCACAGCTCGTCGAAACACCACTGATTCATATGATTTCAGAGCCGTTTGTCTTTCGGCACTTTTACGTTTAGGGGACTTAAATGCGTTTTTAAAAAGGCGATTCCCAACCCCCGAAACAAAAACAAGACCACCTAAGGGGCTGCACATGACACAAGGGTAAAAGGTAGTGCGTGGTTAGGGGTTTGGGGGGTGGGGGGTGGAAACGTTTGAACTCGAGGAAGGAAATGGGAGAAGAAAGTAACTAATAGGTCTAAATTAGAGAGATTCACCTTTTTTTGGCTAGTTCATGGTGAAGATAAGATACCTCAAAGACAGCTGCTAAGTGACATAAGACCAGTCTTCTTTTGCGTTTGTTTTTTCCTTAGGTAGCTACACTTTTAATACCATTACTTTTTAAATAATATATTACTCGACATGAACAGCGCTACAAACATCAAATGACCGTTTTTGTTGGAAGATGAACTTAAATTTAAAATTAATGTATTCAGGATACATCGTACAAACTCGAACAATTCCTATGCGACTGCCAAATGAGCGGTAAGTATAGCTTGAAGCGACAGATGACGCTGAAATAATACGACCAGTTAATTTAAACTGTAACGTGTCAGACAGGGTAGTAAATATCGTTCAGAAGAAGATGGAAAGAACATCTTAAAGGAAGTATCACTGCTCGAAAATGTTAAGAGGGGNTTTAAAAGCTATTAAAATTACAGTAAAATGACTTTATGTAACGATACAACAATGAAGGACATGTTTATTTAACTATGTTTTCTTGAGTATTTAAATACGCATTACCCACTAAGGTATCCACGTGGTCAAACATTCGACTCTCGCAATAAACCAGGCTGCCAATGAAGGGGAGATCAAGGTACGAATCTTGGATGGGTGTACCAAGTTTGGTTTACCAAAATGATTTTCCACTCTTCCGCCCCCTCGCCCCCCCCCAAAATGAGGGTACAATTTATATAAATATAAACTCTCTTATCCCTAAAACCATAATCATATAACCCGAACGGGTAGTAATACACCATGCTAAAAAATAGTACGCGTTAAGTCAGATGTAGCGACATTTCACACCTGATTGAAGGAAAATTTCACACCTTATTCAAGGTACATTTCACACCTGGTTCAAGATACATTTCACACCTGGTTCACGGTACATTTCACACCTGATTGAAGGAACATTTCACACCTTATTCAAGGTACATTTCACACCTGGTTAAAGATACATTTCACACCTGGTTCACGGTACATTTCAAACCTGATTGAAGGTACATTTCACACCTTATTCAAGGTACATTTCACATCTGATTCAAGGTACATTTCACACCTGATTCAAGGTACATTTCACGTTTTTATTGTCATGTACAGTACAGTACAGTACAGTGGAGAGTTTTGTTTTGTAGCGATCGTTATTTGCCGTCTCATCTCAATCAACATTTACTGATCAACTGGTCTTATAATCAAGGACCGGACTTTGATGTTTAATAATTATCAAAAAATAGCCTAGTATTTCTATAAAAATTACTTCAAATTTACAAAATGTGAGCTAAAATTATGAACAAAAACTCGCAATAAATATACACGACTGAATTAAAAACAATACCTTACAAATGGAAACTAAAAAAAACTAAAAAAAACGGTGCACCGCATAGACTTTCTCCCGCTTTTATCGTAAAATATACATTTCTATAAACTTATAGGATTTGTGAAACGAAATAATAGGTGTATACATTGTTGAAGAAACACTCCACCAAAGATCATATATGAAATAATACACACACCATTACTTATTTACTCCATTTCGATCTAGGAACACTGTTACAGAAAAAAATATGAAAGAAAAACATCTTTGTCCATCAAAGTAGAATAAAATTCATTTTAAAATACCTGAATTAAAAAGCATATATATATATATTTGTTTACAGTTCATATATTATTGATTTTATAAAAATATATTTTGTTTAAAAGATTTTCATCTTTAATAGTACTACAGCTTTAAAATGATAAGTTATTTCGTATTTCAAAAAGTTGTGTAAAAATGTCATGTCAAAGTCATTTTCATAAGAAAATGAGAGTTGCCATCTTGTTTATAGTGATAAACAGTGATGTGTCTAAATATAAAATTTAATCAAAATCGGTAGAGCAAATTTCGATAAGAATCTCTATTTCTTTCTTTTTGTCGTTCGGTAAACTACCCTCGAATTTAGGAATGGATATCTATTTTTTTTAACCTTGGTGGGATCTTAAGAAAACCCCAGTTACCAAGTTTTAGCCCAATCGGTAAAATAGTTTCGGGTCTAGTCTGAGATACAGACAGACAGACAGACAGACGGCATTGCAAAAACTTTATTTTTTTTCAGGGGGTCATGAAATGTCAACATTTATCCAAATCTCGAGTTCAATTTTTTTTTACGTTCCCAATATTATTATTATTATTATTATTATTATTATATTATTAGCACCACGTCTTACTACCCGTTCGGGCTATACACTTATATACAAATTACGTTAATAGTTTTAGAAATTAATAAGGTTATATTTAAAGGAAGTCTACACACATTTGCGTGGAGAGAGAATGAAAAACCATTCATGAAAAAACTCCCTCAGTCCACCCGACAAAGATTCGAACCTTGATCTCACCATTATCAGCAGTCTAGTCTATATCAAGAGTAGCACCTTAGACTCTGTGGCCATTAAAGAGGGTGATCTTAATCTTAAATATATGTTTATCCACCTGAAAATAAGATAAGCCGATGTTTCTTGTTTGTGTTTCAAAACATTACAGGCTTAACATCCATTTCTGCTAGCCTGTGAATTTCTGCTTTGTTTTGGGGGTAACGTGTGAATCAGGCTTTAGTATCCTTGAATCTTGACAGAAGTTAAGGGCAGAACAACTATAGTCCAATTTTCTGACAACTACAGAAAAGTCACTAGATCTACGTTCACGTGTTAATTTATGCGTCAACATATGTTATATGCAGATGTTACTTTTGGTAGATACCATAAATATTAAATACTTATAGGTAGAGCCCCGTGAAAATGGCGAGACGCGATAAAGCAAAAAGTGCCATACAAAGATAGTGTTTAGATATGGTTTACAATGTTTTTGAAAAGTGAACTAAAACGAAATCTTCTTGTTACATGAAATCCTCCTATAAAACCAAATAACACCACTTTTACAAAAAAATATTTAAATAAAATGAAATTAAGCAGAAATTATGACCATGCTGTAATTTGATTAGTATTTTTTTGTAGTGTAAGTTAACTTTAGGCTACAAAATTGTGAAATATACAAACAAACTTGAGAAATAATTTTAAAGCAAATATATAAGGTTTCAATAATAAATTTTAATTTTGTATACATTGTGTCAATATATAAATAATACTTAAATACCTCAGATAACATATAATATTGAATAAACACGAAATAACACCAAAAAGTGAGATTTAAAAAATGAAATTTAACTAAAAATAGAACCATATTTATGGGGCTCTACCTATAGGATACCACTAATAATATGAATCAATTTTAAATTTAAAGATGACGCCAGGACTTGGGAATCGAACCCGAGACCTTTGGCTTAGTTCGCTAATTCTCTTACCACTGAGCTATCTAGGAGTCTTGCAAGGACATTCTTCACTCATATGTTAAGGCAGAGTCTGTGATGGACGCGTGGAAACCATCAGCTACATATGGGCACTGGAGCAGTGGCGTAGTACGCAAAAATTTCCTGGTTTGATTCCCGTGTCATTTTTCAATTTAAATAATATTATTTTTAGTTGCGGCTATAACCTTACTTAACAACTATAAGTGCTTGGCTTAGATAGCCAAGTTCTTATAGTTCAAATAATAATGAAGTAAAATGTAAGCAAAAATTGTCTATATTTTCTAAAAGGCTCCTCTTATCAAAATTAGACTTTAAATGAGGTCGTGCCCACGTCAATTAGCACATAATCAGACATCTCAAGAGGATTTCGTCACGGTAAATATTTATCTGATTGCCAAACCCTTCCTTCACCTCTGGCAAGACATCTTGTGAATGTGGGGAATGCCAGGCCTCCACCGTGGAGGCCTCCACCGTGGTTCGGATTCCACGTTAAACTGTAGGTCCTCCATTTCATCTCACAATCACCCTACCATTACACCTTAGCTTAAGTGCGTACAACCCGAACGGGTAGTAAGACGCGCTAATAATAATAATAATAAAAAAGAGGATTTCTACGTTTTTTTTAGCACCACGTTTTACTACCCATTTGGGTTCTACGCTTATGGTTTTAGGGATTACAAAGGTTATATTTATAGAAAGAGTACACACATTTTCATGGAGGGAGAATGGAAAACCATTTAGGAACCTCTCTTAGTACACCCGACCAAGATTCGAACCTCGATCTTCTCTTCATCGAAAGTCTAGTCTAACACAAAGAAAGTAGCGCGTTAGAACATGCGGCCACCGAAACGGGCGATGTCTACTGTTGTTGACTCTCGACCAAAAGTAGGTAGAGACAGGCTAGGTGAGGCTCTGTTCCCTCCACTGAGCACACAGCCTGGGCCGCACTATAGAGGAGCGTTTAGCGTAGTGTGTTTAGTTAATGGAAGTCAATTAAAGGCTGGAGCCTGCTTGCGTGTTCCCCTCGTCTGTGCTGGAGCAACAACATGACGGGGGAAAATAGAAGGTAGGAGGAGGCGATCTTCATATCTAAACACCTGAGCCGACACGCATCGCCGGTACTGTCCTTGGATCAACCTGGAGCCATCGATCATCGTGGCGCCACAGACGCGGGACAGCACAACTAGACCGGATAGCTGTCAGCGCGCCTGACCATCCCTCCGGAAACAGTATCGGTTGATGGAGCGGGGCCTCTAGATTCTCCGTCCTTAGGGTGTGATTCCTTGAAGTGTCTCCCTCGTAATCATAGAAGAGGCAGTTTAAAAGGTAACAACAGAATGCAGAAACCTCATTGATGCCCTTGCAGGCTAGGTTGTACACCTTGCCTGTTTTCGTATACCACTTGGTGTCTGAACTGCAGACAAATGTACTAAGGGTGGTTCTCCTGTATAGTCCCCCCCCCCCNTTCTCCTGTAAAGTCCCCCCCCCCCCGTGAATTCGGGTACAAAGCCTCTAAAATTCTACCTTTCTCGTCTTTACCTTGATTATGATAGCCTGGGTGGGTAGTAAGACCCGATGGTAATATAATCTACACATAGTATACCCTCTTTTATTAATAGCACAGTGACCCACTTCGGTGGCCACATGGTATAAACTCTAAAGCGTCGCTCTCGCAATAGACTAGACTATCAATGACGGGGATATTGGGGTTCGAATACCAGTTGGGTGTATGGAGGGTGGTTCTTCTAAATGATTTTCCAATCTCCTTCTACGTAAATGCGGATACACTTACTCTAAATTAGCGTAATTAGTACATGTGAGTATAACTTGAAAGGCAATAATAAGACGTGGCGATGATTATAATGATAATAATAACCATAATAATAATAAAGGTATAATAATGCATCAATAAAATTCATTACGGAAGATGTTATACCTGATTCCGGAATCAAATGGTTTAAGGTACCACTCTCATGTTAGACTGGCCTACTGAAGACGGGATGGTTGGGGGTTCGAAATCCCGTTCGGGTCTACTGAGGGTGGGTTTACTAAATGTTTTACCATCATCTTTCCACGCAAATGTGGGTAGCTTACCTCTAAAATTATTACTTCCTCATCCCTACTCCATTAGAGTGATTATCATACATTCTTATTCCATGAACAGGTAGTAAGACACGGGGATGGAAAAAAAAGCTTTACGCCTTACTTAATGTAAACTATTGTTGATAGCTCTTCCTTGAGTTAAGGTGACCTGGTGTTCTAGGGGTAAGGTGTTGGGCCTCTCTGCTGGGGGTCCGGGGTTCAAACCCCGGTCCCAGCACTGATTTATCTGGTTACCAAACCCTTCCTTCACCTCTGACAAGACGTGTTTTAATCACAACTTGTGAATGTGTAGAATGCCAGGCCTCCACCGTGGTTCTGATTCCACGTTAGACTGTAGGTCCTCCATTTCATCTCACAATCACCCTATCATCACACATTAGCGTAAGTGCGTATAACCCTAACGGGTAGTAAGACGCGGTGCTAATAATAATAATAATAATTATAATAATACGACTTAGTGGAACTAATAGAAGTTCCTAACCTAACTTAACCCTAACTAACCATATCCTGACTACCTTTGTGAATAATACCCATGATACCAGTCGGGAATTTACCCCGGGACCTCTATATTGGTAGCCAGATGCCATGGGTCAGTTAAAAGTGATAGTAGATCTAGTAGCTTATCTAACTGTCAAATAAAGTTCTTCCTAAGAAAATTGAACTCTACTAGGTGTCCTAAAATATCTTATTAATATGTATTTATAATTTTTCGTTTTACTTTTATCCAGAAGTAAAAATAAATACCCAGCTCTTTATTTGTTTTTAACAAATATTGATTACACTACACAACATATATATTGCATTATTAAAAATAGATAAGGTTCAGACCTACACATTTAAAACTTGACACACTAATTTGTACCTTCTTCTGTCTACCTAAAAAGAAAAAACTCTTCCGAATTTCAAGATAGCAAGAAAATTACTTTTAAAACCTTTCAAACGTAATCTGGTAATTGGCTCTAATGGGTTGATTAACTTTAATAATCGAAATATTCAACTCTAAGTGGGTTTTAATTACATCAATATTCAATCATTTCAAAGCTAGTCTTCATTTAACTGTGATATGTTTCAATTAAATTACTTCGTATTGATCTATATTATATTCAAACAAATCAATTAGGTCTCTTTTACTGTCCACTTTATAGCACGACATGGAAGAGGAGATTTGTATCGTCTTTTTTTTAATGAAACGGGACTATCACGTTATTCAATTACTATACTATATCAGGGTCATTACGCGACTAGTTCCCAGGTTGTGTCAATTTAGAAGCTGTGTGTTACCTGTCAAAGATGGTTTACGCTATCCTGGACTTGCTGACATGATGTCCAGTAAGATTGTTTTACTCTCTTGGAGGAATTATTATAGGACGTGGAGTTACATCTATATGGTTGAACCCTTTTTGATGGTCGAATGGTCTAAAAAAAACAAGTTTTTTTTTATCACAGAGTCGTATTACCTGTTCAGGTTATATGCATGTGTAATAATCAATCTAATAGTGCAGGGATGAAGAAACAGAAGTACGCACGCACGCATTTGCGTGGAAGGAGAATGGAAAAATATTTAGAGAAGAACAACACTCAGGGCTCAAACCCCGATATTCCTATCATAATCAGGCCACTCTAACAAGACAGTGACGACTCAAGGTGGGGATGTACAGGACGCGAGAAAGGTCAGTGTTTTTGTAGTTTTTATACCAAAACTTTTTTTATCAAAACAAATCAAATATTGCGTCAGTACAAACATGGATTTTAATTCTCTTCACATGGTGATATAAAAAGCTTTTTTTTTTTTAAATATATGTCAAGACCTGCCTCAGTGACGTAGTTAGCTAGCGTGCTAGTTTCTTTGCGAGCTAGACTGCCGAGGACGGGAAGATTGAGGTTCGAATTTCGGTCGGGTGAGCTAGGGGTAGTGTTTCCTAAATTGTTTTCCACTCTCCCTCTACGCATATTTGGGTTAATTTCCACTGAAATCAATTCTCCCAATTCCTAACTGATTACCGTAATTAGTACATAATCGTATAGCCCAAAGGGGCAGTAAGACGCGGTGATAAATAAATAAATATCTGTAAAGGGTGTCCTGAAATTTAATGACAACTTTTTCCCTTTATTAAAAATATTTGTCATTTAATGCCGCTATGCCCATGACAGATATTCAAGAAAATGTTGATTTCACCTTTTGAAAAATAATTAGCTCTTTGTTTGTTCTGAAGCAATATATTATTTATTTTGGCAAAAGATAATGTTTTGCTCTAAAAACTGCAAAGATACTGGCCTTTTCTCGCGCCCTCTTCACTCCACCGTAAAGTTAAACCATCCATGGAAATTCACATGTTAGGAGGAATAAGTGTTTAACCAAGATGCTTTGCAATACAAACAAAATCCCCTAATAACCGAATTAAAATTAATGTCAAGATGTATGTTTTCAAATTATACTACTATAAAACCCCATGGCTGACTCCCTCACTGACATTAATATTTACCCACTTTCAGATGAGCTAGAAATTTGAAATTTGGCAAACTTATAGCTTCTAGCCTGTTACCGACGGGAAAATTAAAAAAAAAATTCAAAATGTCGGAGCCACTTTAAATTCGGTGCAGACCTTTCTTTGGAGGTATCTTGTGGCTAAACGGTAAGACCTATCAAAAAACGGCTCTGTAATTACATTAGTTTACATACACTTGCAAAGAAAACTTACTGAGGGTTTGGGGGCTGATCCCCAACGAGAAAAGTGAGTTAATGTATTGTCTTGAAAGCAATCGACTCATAACAGGAACACGCACGCTTTAAATTTAACGAGCTCTTGACAGCCAAGGGATTTGTCTGCTGGTATTTCACTTTGTAGGTGCATGCAGACTGATTTAGTAAGCTACTTTTGATTTGTGATGGAGTGTACTTGGCTAATACCCACCTTGGTAACGTAGTTGGTTAACGCGCTAGTTTCATGTTGAGCTAGACTGCCAAGAATAGGGAAGATCGAGGTTTGAATGTAGGCCGGATGAAATTGTACGGGGTGTTCCCAAATGGTTTTACATTCTCCCTCCACGCAAATGCGGGCTCACTTCCTCTAAACCCACCGTGATATTACTGTCTTGTAACACTGACCACTGTATTGTACTCTCACTCCAATAACAATATCTCTAAGGTACGTTACAACATGATGGATTGCACCGTGATATTGCTGTCTTATAACACTGACCACTGTATTGTACTCTCACTCCTATAACAATATCCCCAATGTATATTACAACATGATGGATTGCACCGTGTTATTACTGTCTTGTATCACTGACCACTGTATTGTACTCTCACTCCTATAACAATATCTCCAAGGTATGTTACAACATGATGGATTTCACCGTGATATTAATGTCTTGTATTCCTCTCTCTCCTATAACAATATCTCCAAGGTCTGTTACAACATGATGGATTTCACCGTGATATTATTGTCTTGTATTCCTCTCTCTCCTATAACAATATCTCCAAGGTCTGTTACAACGTGATGGATTTCACCGTGATATTACTGTCTTGTATTCCTCTCTCTCCTATAACAATATCTCCAAGGTCTGTTACAACATGATGGATTTCACTGTGATATTACTGTCTTGTATTCCTCTCTCTCCTATAACAATATCTCCAAGGTCTGTTACAACGTGATGGATTTCACTGTGATATTACTGTCTTGTATTCCTCTCTCTCCTATAACAATATCTCCAAGGTCTGTTACAACGTGATGGATTTCACTGTGATATTACTTTCTTGTATTCCTCTCTCTCCTATAATAATATCTCCAAGGTCTGTTACAACGTGATGGATTGCACCGTGATATTGTTGTCTTATAACACTGACCACTGTATTGTACTCCTCTCTCTCCTATAACAATATCTCCAATGTATGTTACAACATGATGGATTGCACCGTGATATTATTGTCTTGTAATACTGACCACTGTATTATACTCTCACTCCTATAACAATATCTCCAAGGTCTGTTACAACGTGATGGATTTCACTGTGATATTACTTTCTTGTATTCCTCTCTCTCCTATAATAATATCTCCAAGGTCTGTTACAACGTGATGGATTGCACCGTGATATTGTTGTCTTATAACACTGACCACTGTATTGTACTCCTCTCTCTCCTATAACAATATCTCCAATGTATGTTACAACATGATGGATTGCACCGTGATATTATTGTCTTGTAATACTGACCACTGTATTATACTCTCACTCCTATAACAATATCTCCAAGGTCTGTTACAACGTGATGGATTTCACTGTGATATTACTGTCTTGTATTCCTCTCTCTCCTATAACAATATCTCCAAGGTCTGTTACAACATGATGGATTGCACCGTGGTATTACTGTATTGTAACACTGACCACTGTATTGTACTCCTCTCTCCTATAACAATATCTCCAAGGTATGTTACAACATGATGGATTGCACCGTGTTATAGCTGTCTTGTAACACTGACCGCTGTGTTCTGTACTACATAACACATTAGGGACTACACCACGCCCTGTTAAAAATGTTTATGCTTGATCTGATAACATCGTCACAAAGTTCCCATACGCTTCGCTTTAGTAACAAAGAACTTAACTTCGATTATCTGTACAAATCAATCATTGGTAGATTAGACTATTTAGGCCTATTTCTTCAATATTTTAATTGGTAAAATGTACTGTTTAGAGTCAAATAAAGATATATTTACCACATGACTTAATAAAGTTTCATTTCCATAAAAAAGGTATTTTAGAAAACCCAAAGATATTTTTTGCGTCAGTACACCCGACCGGGATTTTAATCACGATCTCCCAGTCATCGGCACGAGAGTGAATCCTTAGACCATGCAGCCACCAAACCAGGTGCGATTCTTAAAAAAAATATAATTTTAGTTAAGTGATAATATTTTAAATTGCATTTTTTTAAAAAGAAGTTCAAGAATTGATGTCACTGACAAATAATATCTTGTTTGTTATGTTTATCACGTGATAAGCAACAAAGATAACAATAAATTAATAAAACTGATGGGTTTTTTTCCTTTTTGTCATTTTGTTAGTCTAGCATCTACATAAGTCTAAACACGCCTCGGTGGCGTAGTTGGCTAACGCACTTATCGTGTTGAGCTCGACTGCTGAGGACGGGAAGATCGAGGTTCGAATCTCGGTCGGGTGAACTGGGGGTGGTTTTTCCTAAATGGTTTTCCACTCTCCCTCCACGCAAATGCGGGTTCACTTCTTCAAATTCAACCTTCCTAAGTCCTCATCCATTAGAGTAATTAGTACTTTAACCGTATAAGCCGAACGAGTAGTGAGACGTGGTGCTAAATATTATTATATTATTACATAAGTCTATATAATTCAATTTTACAAATTGTTTAAAATGGTGATATCAAATCAAGATAAAATAATTGATATATTGGAGTTTTTTACAATAATAATACAATAGGATTCAAGGGATTTGAAGAATTGATTAATCGAGTGTCCCATCTTTAGAAATTACCTAATGGCAGCACGTAGGATTGCGAAGTATGGGGGGGAGAGGGGGAGGGGCTCAATGTGGGTTTGGGTGGAGGTACCCCCCAATCATCGGAGGCAATTTTTTTTTTTACCATTATATATACCTAGAAGCTTATTTGGAAGGTTTTTATTGGTATTTGTTTACTTGATCATTTATGTGTTTACTATTATCTAACAAAATAATAAATAAATAGGCCTAAATTAAACACATTTGGTGATTGATATAGAGACTATTTGTGATCACCTGATATTTTCTTTGCTGACAATGTTTAACTGGATGGATTTATTTTTTCTTCGGATCTGCATGGATCTTGGAGCATCCCTAAACTACGGTAGGGGGGCTCAAGACCCTCCTCCACCCCCAAGGGTATGCTATTGAATGGCGGCTACCTTGTTTGTTTTGTAAGATTAACTCAACGGCGGTTACTCTTTTCGTTAAAAAATAAACTACCATACATAATAAATGTATGCGTTTGAAAGAAAAATATACCTCCCTCCTCGGCTCTAGAGACTGTGGCCCTGGCAAGTGACCCAATAAATTAGCTGGCGTTTTCTAGCCGGCAGCCCGCTCGCCGTTTGCCAGCAAGGTGTGAACATTATGTTAACACTTGTCATAACACAGCAGCTGCCACCCCCTGAAGCTTGCAACACAAGGTTCACGGCAATAACGTCTCAAGCGACACCATTTCGATATCAAACGGGAAATGGAAAAATGTGGAGTGTTTCTTGGCGGATAAACTGGCCTATTGAAGGGTTATTATTATTACTATTATTATTATTATTATTATTATTATTATTAGCACCGCGTCTTACTACCCGTTCAGATTATACGCACTTACGCTAACGTGTAGTGGTAGGGTGATTGTGAGATGAAATGAAGGACCTAAAGTTTAACGTGGAATCCGAACCGCGGTGGAGGCCTGGCATTCCTCACATTCACAAGATGTCTTGTCAGAGGTGAAGGAAGGGTTTGGTAATCAGATAAATCTTTGCCGGGACCGAGGATTGAACCCCGGCCGCCAGCA